>CALNHX010005018.1:0-115590 GCA_940337035.1 Agriotes lineatus
ATGTTAGAAAAACTTGTTCATTTTGTTGGCCAAAGAGTGATAATCAAGTTTCATACCTATGAAAACGTGACTTAGAGGGTAGTTTGGAAATGATTCCTTGCCGAAGACATACGAGTAGGTGTATGAGGTGTATAAAGCGTATGTGAAAGGACAAAATCATTACAATCGCGGTTAAACTTACTAAATATTTTGCAAGAAACGGCGATTGTGTGAAAAAATATTCACAAATAACTTGGATACAGAAAGTAATGCACTTGCTGGATTTCTTCTAGAACATCACATTGACTTTTTAAAAGAGTTTCCGAATCGGTTTGAATGAGAAGAAATCACTTTTGTTGAGTCAATATCAATGTGAGATGATTCTTGAGTGTGCCAGTGGTAAGAGCTCGTATGAATTGATTCCTCGGTTTGAAGCTAGGAACCGACCGAACTTTTTCGAAACCTATCGGATTGGTACCTGGCCTGGTCACCATTCACTTTTGAGAAAGTAGAATTAGCGATCCTCTTCCAGGAGAATTGATCTATGGGATAGAGAGGAATATTTGAATACAATGACTAAGTAAGGAATTCGGTACAAGGTTGACTCGATAGTTAGTCACAAGACTTTCATTTTGTAGGTACTAAGAAGACAGATGGTGTAATGCACTGAATTAGAGAGAATTTATGTCGTGCAGTGGCAGTAATTGTTTCATTAAATGTTACTTCAATAGAATAGTATAGTGTAGTATAGTTCAAAATGTTGTATAAACCATTCGTTTAGAACAGTGTTAACGCCGTGTCAGGTGGTGTGGTTAGCATCACACCTTCGACGACTGCCTAAGTTCCATACTACATGTGTTTTTCTATCTTTTCACTTATATAATTTCCTCAGATGTGTTGAATGCATAGATCTTAAAAACTAAAATGGGCTTTACACGGAACTTCCCTCGCAAGTGCAATCCGCAACGATAGCTGCCCATTTTTGTGCAGAGTGAGGTAGACAGAATTTAATTTTTTAACATGCTCACCCTGTATATATTATAAAGTATATTCGGTTTCATGTTCGGTAAACATTTAATCCGCATGCAAGATATTGTCCTCCAATAACTAGTTTAGAGCTATATCATAAACAGACATGACGGTGATCATTCACGATTACAATAATGTAATAATGTGACATTGTCGTCTTTAAATAGTAGATTATATTATAAGTGAGAGAAATGCATCATTATTTGCGAGTGAGAATTTTGAATCGTGAGTGCCCCAGCACTAGCGATACAATTTCTCACGAGCTTATAATGGCATTTCTCTCACGTGTGATATACGACGTTTTATCTTTTACAGTAGCAATTCTTGTGCCTAAATAGTTTAGCGCAGTCAGAATATGTCGCGAAATAAATTTATAATGATATACGTTTGACAGTACTGAAGTGTATCGGCAGTACTGAAGTGTATTGTCAGTCTATGTCAAATTCGAGGTTTGTAGGTTAGGTTTTGTTTGTTATTTGACACAGACTGAGGCAAAACTTAACCTAAAAATTACGAATTTGACATAGCTTGACAGTGCTAACAACAATGCAGTAGTATAAATAATGAAAACTCACTTGTGAATAAAACTTCATTTTAGTCACTGAAAACAGTTGTATAATGTATGGTAATAGGCGCTGCTGTAAGATAATAGCTATTTATGCAACAAGTGCTAAAAGTCGACGTTTATGCACGAGACATGAAAAACGAAGCCCAATGCTGAGTTTCATAACATGTCTCTTGCATAAACGACTTTTAGCACGCGTTGCATACAAAATTTTATCTACGACCTTAATTTTACCGTTATTAATCCATAATAATATCGATTTAACAAATGTTTGCATCTACGACACTTCTAATTTATGGCATAATAAATAGTAGGCCATGCGCGGGCGAATGTTTGCGAAGCCAGTGCTGTCAAGGTCAGTTACGAAATGTAATATTAGTACTCCACATCTGAGTGTATTCATTACATAACGCTTTAATTATTTCAAAAACACTTTACCTGTAACGTAAGAAGCAACTAGAATAACTTTACAACTTCACTTCCAGTTCGAAATTGTAGTTTTATAACCTCACTTCACTTTCAGCACTAGAGCTAAAAGTAAACAGTTGATTTCTTTAAGCACGGTAAACTATAAAACGTCACTTTTAGTGAAACAAGCTAGCGCTAAAAGGCCTACTTTTAGTAGTGGTCGTAGATAAAAGTTTTTTATGCTTTTTAAACTGAAACTATAAGTCATAATATACATGTCTTCCTCAAAAAGTTTAGGACGGTTAATGATAGATTCCTTAGGTTAAACATGCAAAGTCCCTTCAGCAAGAAGTTATAGGGACTTGAATTACATTTTTTTTTCTCTTTTTATATTACTTTCCGCATATGTAAATATATCGATTTCAATTTTGGTACACTTGCTTATTGTTATATACTGAACTAATAGAAAAGCTTTCGCAAACTTTACTTTACCTATCTTTAATAGCTATTTCTGAAACAAGTGCTAAAAGTGAATGTTTATGCACCATACATGAAAATTATAAAAAGAAACCGAAGGCTGAATTTCATAACATGTCGAGTGCAATAACACTTTTAGCACGAGTTTGCATACACTATTTTTTACGGCCTTAAATTTACTGCTATTAATTCATAAACATCTATTTAACAAAGTTTTGCATTTATGACAGTTATAATTTAAGTCGTAGTAAAGAGATGGCTTTTCCGGCGCAGGTGACTGTTTCTGCAGCCGGTAGTTGTCAAAGTTAGTTATCAATGGTAATTATAATAGTACATATTTTACTTTATTCATTACATAATGCTTTAATTGTTAAAAAAAACACTTTACTGCTACCGAAAGAAGTAACTGGAATAACTTTATAACCTCACTTCCAGTTTATAATACGTACATTCAAAACCAGCTGTTAACCTTTAGCACGTGTGCTAAAAGAAACATCTGATTTCACTTTTAAAACATCACTTTTAGTTCGACAAGCTACTAGTAAAATGCCTACTTTTAGTAGTGGCCGTAGAAAAAATCTTTTTTGGCTCTAGCTTTGTTGTTTGTAATTTTTTTTTTAAACTCCGGTTATATCTGAATCGGAATTCAAAAGCGTAGAAATAAGGTAGACTTAGTTAATACCTTTAAAAGCAACTGATTACATGAAAATTCCTATCAAAGTTTTGATTTTTCATTAAAACGTGCAATTATCAAGATCACAAAAACAAAGGGTACCTAGTGATTGCGATCTAGTAAACAACAATGATAAATCAATTAATGACTTTAACATAGATATGTTTTCTTTTACGTTGACGAAAATGCCGAGCATAACGAATTCTCTATTGTTGAAATGTTCGTTATGTCTAAGCATTTCATAATCATAAAAGAAAAAATCTGGTGTGATACACGCACAAAACTTCCTTTTATAGTGTTCTTACAATAATTAGTCAAAAATTTGGTTTTTTAAAGTTTTAAGCATTTGTTAAAAATCTTCAAAAATTATCAATTCTACAGAAACCGTACAAAATAGATAGTTCAAAATGCACATTTTCTCTAAAATTTTAAGCATAATTCAAAAATATATTAATAAACCGGGTGTTCTGTTTAAAATAACAACATTGGAAGCGACTTCCGTATAACCGTACTAAGTGATATCACAGCCAAAGTATTGTAGTTGCAGTCGTTCTTACACATAAAATGGCTAAAGTTTCAGATTTTAAATTTATTAGTTCTCTGAAATGCCCTATAAAATCGCAGTTAATAAAAAAAGAAAAAAAAAATTTTTTTAGAGGTATTCAACTGAAAAATTACCTATCTCACATCAATACACATTAAACACGTAATAAAAAGATAATGTTTGAAAAATATCGTTACAGCCGTTTTTTGAAAGATTGAAAAAAACTGAAAAATCACAAGAGTAAACACCATACTTCCGGTTATGCGATTTTCTTCAAAAGCTTGCTGTCGCATCTACATAGTACACAAAACTTATATGTATATGAAGTTTCAACGTCATACCTCTTTTCATTTTTGAGATATTCTGTTCACACACACACAGACTGACAGACAGACCAATGAACAGAAACATGTGTTTTTGGGTTCAGGGGACTCTAAAACGTGAAGATCTTTTGAAAACTCAATTTTTGGAATGAATCGAATACTTCCTTTATTGTAAAAGGAAGTAAAAAATTGTATGTTACCAACTTGTTTAGTTGATTTATCATTGTTAGTTACCAAGTTACAATCGCTACCAATGGTTTTTGTGATGATGCCCTACTTGATAATTGCACGTTTTAATGACAACCCAAAACTTTGATAGGGATTTTAAGGTAAACGGTTGCTTTTGAGCTTATGAACTAAGAGTGCCTTATTTTTACGCTTTTGAATTCCGTTTCAGATAATAAACTAAAATTTAAAAAAAATGTACAGATAACAAGGCTAGAGCTAAGAAAAGATTTTAAAGATAGTCATAGCGCATCTTACAATCAAGTCTAATTTCAATTAGTGCAGTACATAATAGTAAGTATGTGTACCAAAAATGAAATCAATGTCTTTACATTTGTGGAAATTAACATAAAAAGAAAAATATAACAAAAAATACTTGAATGTCCTCTAACTCCTTACTGGAGAGAATTTCTATTATGGCATATTAGGTTTAATCGGTAATATAACCTAAGGAATCTACGCTCAATCGGTGTCTCATTCTTTGTGAGACTGTCTGTACAGATGATTTATTTACATCAGAAGAAAAAAATCCCATTAATCTAGAAGTTTTATTTTAAAAAAAGAATTAAATCAGTGACGATTAAGGCATTTAATATTTTTAGAATTCGTTTTGATTACAGTTTTGTATTAAAAAATTATTCTTATAACCACCTTAAAACTGATGCTTGAATTGGTACTCTTCATGTTTTCTTACTTTTGATGGTTATTGTAAAACTGGGACAAATGGTTCTGTATTCAACAGTTTTAGTACGTATCTATTACCTTTGAAAGAATACAAGAATATTGTTTACATTATATCACCGACCAATATACAACTGAACTTTTTGATTTTTAAACAAATTCTATTTTTTGACGTTGCCTTCTCCATAAATTGATGGTCACAGAGAATCTATGAAACTAACAGATATTGTTGTATAGCACATTGTCCCACACGAGTAATTCTACTTGTTCTTGATTTATATTTTAATTTAATTTCTTATGGAAATGCTCTTGGCGTCGTCTCTTTAGACGAGGAAGGATTCAAGTGAAAGTTAAAAAAAACTCTAGAAATAACAATAAACTTTAAATTTTAAAATTTGAGAAAGTATTTCATTCACGAGATTCTAGTTTCTTCGAGATTGAAGATGGCACTTGGTTAAGTGTATAAGTATATTCAAGTGCAGCAATTATTGGTTTCAATATCAATTTCTTGGAGGAAGTTTGAGTTTATTAATAATTTTAATATTTGATATTAAGGTTAACTACTCTGTTATTTTATAACAAATTTTGCTAGATTTTGGAGATATAGGAACCCTCAATTGCTTGCTATTTTTTTAAAATTAATTTCGTTGGGTCTCCTTTATTTTGCTCTCAATTCTATTAATTCTGCAATTTTTGAAAATCAACTATCATAACTATTTATGTGTATCTTCTAGGTTTACTTTCTCCTATTCTAGAAAAAGGCTGGTATTAATGAAGAAATATTGAAAGATTCTCCTTCCACAGTTGTTTACTACTAACAAGATATACAGTGTGGTATCCCAAAAAGTTTTATACAAATGGAGAAAAAGTTTATTTTATATTTCACCAAAAAAATATTCTTGATAAAAAGCTCTGCATGACTTGTAGATCCATCATCAAGTACAACATTTTTAAAACATTGGCTGATGTACAGGGAAAGTCAAAATTATGATTTGTAATGAGAGTAAAATACGTTCAAACTGTAGTGGAGAGCAAAATGTTCATTGAAATTGTTATTAAGTAGCAAATAATTATTAGATTAGTGATTTTCCCAGATAAAAATTATAAGATTATTTCAATAAATACGCCAGCATTAAGGATCTACAAGTAATGCAGAGCTTTTTATCAAGAATATTTTTTTTGTGAAATGTCAGATAAACTCTTTCTCCATTTGTATAAAACTTTTTGGGACACACTGTATTGAAGAACATTGTATTAATGATTGAATAACCGAGTCTGATCTGATATTTGTGGGCTTTTTAATTAAACGTTTAATAAAAATACTTATAACATGCCTCTATCAGTTCCTAAAAGTTTCTTATTGAGGAGAAAAGATTAAGGTGGAAGTTTTGAAATCTCTTAAAAATTAGAAAAAATATATAAAACTGTAAAATTATTTCCAGTTTGCTTTAGCCTTTTTGTCCACAATAGACATAACTGTATAAATTTATGTTCATATTTTCGTTAAAAAGAAATAATATCATATAAATATTGGAAAAGCTTATTCAACCTTCTGAATATTTCCTACTAAGCAGAATATCTGATTGGCGGTTCACTTCATTAATAGTTCAAATAATTCTTCAATTATCTGCAAACTCTGTTTTCTACCTGGCTAACATTTTCTCCTTCGTCGAGTACTTCGCTTCCACAATTACTTATGTCTTCTTGGTTCTAGTTGCTTCAGTTTTGAAAGTGGCATGAACTTAAGAGAAAAATGTTAAACCTCGTGGGCATCCCCGCCTGAAACGTCTCTCCCCAAAGGTAAATTTATAAGCCGACGAACCTGCCCTAGTTGGGCATCGAATTTTTAAGGGCTGCGATCCCTAGGGGGGGTACTTGGTTAATGCAAAGACAACGCCATCCTAAAGAAGGGTTAATTGCCTACACTTACCTTGATCCGCCGTAAAGCTTTTATGCACCGTTTAATGAGGTCGTTAAGTCGAGAGGTTAGTGTAGCAGAAGGGACATGTCGCGCGTGGCACTCGTAAACGCAGGGATGCACCCTGAGCGGAAGGATGTCGAAAACTGAGCGCCGTCTGCGACTAGCATCGATTTTAAACGCCGCCGCCGAATTCGGCGGGCGTCGCGACGGTGCGCGCCGGCCTGCGCTCGCAGGCTGTTGCGCTTTGCTTTATTAAAATGGAATTTTGTTCCTCCGAAGGTGCAACTTGCTTATATTGTGCCGGCTAATGGCAAGGTAGTGGTCGGCGTAATCGCAGGGCCTGCGCTGCAAGCAAATTCGGCATTCTCCTGCTACTGACACGGCGTGATATATGGCCCGGTTCATAACTTCTGCCGCTGGTTCGCAATGTATTCGCCGGGTCGCTTGGAAATATTGTTTTATTTAATTATAAGAGGGGGCTGAGAGCTTTATTAAGAGCTTACGCAAACCCTAAGTAGAAGAATCTTCCAAATCCTTATTATTTCTTTTTAATTGTAGTTCACTCGGGGTTGCCGGCAATAAAGGGTTGTCAACTGGCCCTTACGCGGGTCGAGGTTGCTTATCCAAATTTGACGCTTGGACCCTCTTCAAATTGAACGTCAGGTTCGATTTCGTAAACAAGTAAAACTCGGGACGAACTACCCCAAAGTTTAGAAAATGCCTTGTCTCATAAAGGCCCAAATTGAATAAAGCGCATATATGAAATCGAGCTACAAATTTATTTGTAAAATGCAATTTGATTTTTAGTACCTCGTAGTCTCAGAAGCACTTAATAGAATAATTCGTGTTCAATAAAATTCTCCAAATAATTAGAACACGCTTTAAAAAATATGAAAATACAACACACTAATAGTGTATTATGTGGTCTAACAGGGACACAAATGATAAAGCATCAGTGTACATAGAGTACACATAGCGAAAAAAGAGGCAAATTAACCAAACAATAGTAGCCGTTGCACTTTATCATAGGAAGAATGAAGAAAACGAAAGAAATCAGAAGAAGAAGTTTTGGTTAAAAAGATTTGTAAATGAACAACATCAAATATTAAATAACTGTTCTATACAGGGTGATTCTTCACTCATACGCATAATTGGGAGGAATGATAGTTCGTGATGTGTAATGATGAGTAATTAACAAAAAGTGTAAGTAGTAAAAGTGGTTTATAAGCGGAAATAACGAATTAATTATTTTGAGAGTGGTGAACAAGTAAAATATAAAATTATTGCATTTACATTGCATTGTATCTGACACTCTCCGTAACTAGTTGTCAAATTGGAGCTTCTTTTATTCGCAAAATAATTGTGACACCTAACTTCACCGCCGTAGAACTCATGGACATAGTATTAACGTATGTCCCATAAGTTTCGAGAAAAAAAATCCGGTGTACCTTATTATAGGAAAAATGCTGTAATCAGGTTGGCGTTGAAGACCATTATCCGTAGTTTAAGCATATAATTCTATTAAATATTGTAATGGTTCACTGCCCATAGCAATTTTGATTGCCTAATTAAATAAATGAATAAGGTCAACATGAGCACAGAATTAAATATTTCATCTATTGCAAGATAATCAATACTTTACATTAATAAGTGCACTTGATGTGAGCAGCAATAACTAATAATTTTAGGGATAAAAGTTAGCATGAAATAAAGCAGGTGTCAGAAGGGTTACATTCAGAGTCTCAGATATGATTAATTTGTAACTGACTGATTTTAGCTTATTATTGTCAGACATAATCTGAATAAAATAACACAAAATGATTTGTTAAGTACAGAAATAATATGAGCGTTATGTAGTAAAAGTGTATAAGCCAACAAAAGGCAAATTAGCTGAAAGGTAAACGAAACAGTGCTAGCAAAATCATAATTGCAAAGAGGTAACCTATCGAAAGACAATTAGTGAGACGTTAAATGAACTCCAAGTGTATCAGTGCATTATCAACAATCTTTATTTAAAAGCAGAGCAAGTGTAGTAACAATTGTTGCAAGAAAAATACAATTTTAGTGGTTAGGCAAAAACCTGACATCAAAACTGTAGTACATAAGGTTAAACATGTTATCAATCCTAATTTCCTTTATAAATATTGAAAATCTAATTGCTAAGATACATGACTGTCGTTTGTTGATAATAACCAAACAAGCTTGTAATATTTGTGTTCGGGCCAGATTGAGCTCCTCAATTTATCACATAAAATTATAAATAAAAAAGTTTTTAGTTATACCAATTGTGTGTAAAGTTGTTAACCAGTGTGCAGGGCAACTGTGGGTGTAGTTTACTAATTGCTAAGAGGTCCAGGTAAAGCAGATTAGCCAGCAGAAGAATTCGTCCTAGTGCGATTGACTTCGGGGGCCCATTTCCTTATGCAAGCAGCTTCGCCCAGCAAAAATAGTGCCTGATGCATGTGTAGGGGACGTTCAGGAACCAGTACGTGCAGACATTCCAACCAACAAGCCATTCACAAGAGCTTAATTCCCGTGGCATCATTGGGGAGTGTATCCAGCATCCGAGAAGCCTCCTATTTATTAAGGTAGGATTTTGCAGGAAGCGCCCTAATTCGTGGGGATCGTCGAGATTAGACTGTGTACGAGGTGGAGAGGCATATTCCAGTTATCCAGATCCGTCCAACTTAGAGAAATTCAGTTAGCGTCCTTCGAAAGTGCTGGATAACGAGGCATTTTTCACCGTTGGCCGGATATTGAACATAAAACGATCGCGCGTGGGTTGCTAGGTCACACTAGAAACAAAACGAGTTTAGCAGTTGCTACGTCCCAGTATTAATATTTACCTGATGAGTCTTTACTATTTTGGTGTTTTAAAATTCAATTTAACGCTGGTTTTGCACTAGCAGATCATCGTGGTTACTGAGTCAAATTTAGAGGTTAACTATACGTCATATGGAAATTGTGCATTTGCCCGAAATATTTGAAAGTATTGGTCATACAACGAGTTATTTGTCATTCCAAGTTTTCTTTAATTTTATGAACCTGCACCCTGATCCAAATTTGTCTCATGTTCTACGGGCTAAACCCGAAATTATTGCAGATAGATAAAATAAGAAAAGAGAATTAACCATTATTTGTTGTAACTAATATTACGCTCTGTTTGAGAGGCAGGTTCGTAGTTGAATCTAAAATATTTTATAAAGTGTAGTTTCCCTTACCATTAGTTATTTTATTATAAAAAACACTATTATATACTTTATTAGTGAGACGGGACTATTACAATATAGCTGTAGAAATAATTACTTGTAGTTGAATTAATATACAATTAAAGCAATATAAAATATGGCTGTTAATATATTTTCTCAAAACTTATTGGACTTATGCCGATTTAGTGTTGAGATATCAAGTTTCAACCTCGTTCCAATTGTGTAGTCGTAACTTATTTTGAAATTTGTCAGCTGAGTAAGCACTCTTGTCAATAACAAGTATTGCATTATGCAAAATTTTATCTGCGAAAAGCAGTTGGAATGTTTCGTGATCAGAAATTTTGCAATCTAAAGTATTTGCTCATAAATTCAGAGCATTTGTTAAAATTAAATAAATTTTTGTTCTGGAAGTTTCGGTCACCCTAGTGTATGTGTTTACAAGTTGCTTCATTCCCCCTGTGGCAGTTACATTCTTGCATTTCTTACTGTATGTAGATTCCCTCGACATGTCAACATTAAAATCCCCTACGATGATGTATATACATTTTTTGTTAGTTACTTCATCGCACTAAGATTCGGATATAATTAGAAATTCAGCATGACTTGCACTAGGACTGTGATATATCTTCTTATATATATTTCTAAAAGTCCTGACTCACTCACTGACTCATCAACGCCCAGCCCAAACCCTTGGAGCTAGAAAGCTGAAATTTTGCACAGAGGTTCCCTTTATGATGTATACAAGGAATAAGAAAGGATATTTCGAAATTCAACCCCTAAAGGGGTAAAAAGGGACTTCCAATTTTGTATGGAAAAATAATATTAAATAGACATTTCGACTTGAAACTTCGTAGGAGTACTCCTAAAAACAAATAATCAAACACGTATTTCGTGATTTTCCGAAAATCAACCCCTTAGGGGGTGAAATGGGGTAAGTAAGCCTAAAAATCGATATGGGTGTCGTTATTGAGGTTTTTTGGGACGTTGATTGCGAAAATTACATTTATTTTTAAGTCCAAGACGGTGAACATGACATAAGGGAAGAAACGGGACGGGACTAGACTGGACGGAACGGGACGGACTGGACGGGACGGGACTGAGCGGGACGGGACTGGACGGGAAGGGAAGGGACGGAACGGGACGGGACGGGACGGGGTAAAGCGGGACGGGGCGGGGCGGGACGGGTCGGGTCGGGGCGGGACGGACGGGACGGAAAGGGAAGGAAAAGGGTGGGATGGAAGGGGAGGGGGTGGGATGGAAGAGGAGGGGCGGGACGGGACTGGACGGGAGGGAAAGGGACGGGACGGGACGGGAAGGGTCGAGACGGGGCGGGGCGGGGCGGAACGGGATGATACAGAAAGGAATGGGATGGAAGGGGAAGGGACGGGACGGGACGGGAAGGGACGGGACTGGACGGGACGGGACTGAACAGGAAGGGACTGGACGGAAAAGGAAGGGACGGGACGAAAAAGAACGAGACGGGACGGGACGGAAAGGGAAGGGAAGGGAAGGAATGGGATGGAAGGGGAGAGGACGGGACGGGACGAGACGGGACGGGACGGAATGGGACGGTACGGAGACGGGGACGGAGAAAGGGACGGGGACGGGGATAGGATGGGATGGGATGACAGAAAATAATTAGTCATTATTTAATACACAAATAACGAACCTCGCGCGAACGAAGTCGCGGGTAAAAGCTAGTAACTGTATAAACACCTTTGTACACTCCTTTACAAATTTGTATTCTTAACATCCACACATTCTTGTATTCTGTATTCTCCATATTCACATACTTGACACCATTTTTAATGTAAAGTATGACCCCTTCGGTATATCTGCTGTGAGAATATAATAACCACTAATATCAATGTCGCACTGTCTTATTTCAGCAGTAACATGTTTCACTAAGCATGACTATAGCTGGGCTGTAGATCTCAACTAGCGTCTCAATCATGTTGTACACAGCATTCATTTAATCGAAAAAAATACTTTAATCTTAATTTGTTTACTGCCTCTTTTCACACACGTGACTTGATCATTCACACTATGCGATCCAACACATCTGGATCATGTCAGTTCTTGCTTTAATTCATTGGATTTGTCATTATAACCGTTATATTTGAAGCTTCTGGTAGTAACTCCAATATCATCAAATGGTTTGCATCTACCCCAGCCAATAATGACTTTACTACCTGTAACAGCTTATCATACGTTTCTGCATTTATTTCAACGAATGCAAAATCATCCTGCGGTTTTTTGTTGCTCCAGTGTGTACGATGCTGATGGTTGTTTTGTTTACTTCCAAAAAATTATTTTGTGCTACCATTCTGTTTAATATTTCGTAAGCCGCCATTTATTTCACTAATTTTAACACATGCTCTTATTTTCCCTCCAGTTTTGCTTCAAATTCTTCCTTAAGTTTGGATACGGAATCCTGGTTACTACATTCTATGATGATTCAACATTTGCTAACGTGTTTCACTCCAGATGTTCCGATATTTGTAGGATCAACAAATCTCTTTTGTCCTGTATTCTTTGGTTTTATTACTAAAACTGGTTCGTTCTTTTTTATTCTTGCGATTTCTGCACATGTCATCTTGCTCTGACCTTCATTTCCTATAAATTTTTTAATATTACTTTTCATCTGCTTACTGCTGTTTAGCGTTGAAATTGCAGCTTTTTGTTCATTAACACTTTCGTAGCACCATATAATGTCTTTTCTTAAAGCTTGCTGTGTAGTTTTCATATCGTCAACCATTCTTTTCATTGTAAATTGTTTTATAATGTAGTATCTCTCGCAACACCACAGAATATGTTTTATTTCTGTTACAAATTTGTAGAACTCTTCGTTCACAGCAACACATTTTGGATGGAAATCCCGATCACACCACCCATTACACCATAAACTTTTGAATTCAATATTACATCTTCCGCAAAACGAAGCCATAGTGGCTTGTTACAATAAAGGTTTAACCCGCTATCGCCCGTGCACGTACCTTACTTCCGCTCTGGATTAATGATCGAACTAAAACAATGCAATACAAGATTCCCTCAAACTCAGTTCCTTGGGGTTGGTGCGGTATTTAGAAGGAGCGGTGAATAAGTATGGTTTTATTTATTACAAACAACGCTCAAGGGTTGCGGTTTGTCTCGGGAGCGGTGATTCCGGGCTCGGGCATGGCGAGGATTCGAAGAGCCATTCGACCAAGGTGAGGGACCTAAAAAGGAAAAGGGCTCTGCTTCTTCATGAACGAAGCTATGGAGCTCAGGGGTTTGACCGCCCAAGGTGCTGACGGTACGTAGTGCTGGGCGAACGAGAGGCCGTGACAGGGCTATTACTGAGGCGAAACTTGTTTCGGTCTCCTTCTGAAAAAGTAGCTTCGGGGCGAAGGAGGCTTGCTGTAATATTCCAGGCGAACAGGTGGTTTTGTCGCAGTGATCGAATGTCAATGCTCTAACCGAATAGGGAAGGTTCGACCGCAGAGATCGACTGGATATTGCTTTCGATGTCGAACCCCCCCGAACCCAATATTTGCACATAGGCCGGAAATTTGATGGTTGGGGGTGGATTGGTTCCTTTTTGTTAAACCTGGCTCTAAGCTTTTCAAGGGCCAGCTTGAATTATTGCATTATTGCATTATGATGTAGCCGACCAAAACCTTGATATCAAATACGACATAATTGGCGTGTCTGGTAGAGTGTTTAATATATCTCTTTGAATTAATTAAACCGACGGGTTTAATTTTTGTTACATGACCGGCCAGTCCTGAGGGTATTTTTGGATTCCCGTTTATCCTGTATGGAGTAGCGTTTGTACCACTCGTCGGCCACATGTTGGACAGAGCAACACCACAAAATGTCCGAGCTGCCCTTACTTCGGGGAGAGGACGCTTCAGGCTGGTATTAAGTTTTTCTTCTATTATCGCCTTTCATTTTTCTTCTTCTACTACTTTAAACCTTTCTGCTATGCTGAGTGGTGCTCCTATTTTTCAGCTCCTCTTCCAGTCTCCTCTCTGCACCAACCATTCTAGATAACTTGTTCAGACTGAATCATATGACAGCGCTAAAAGCGCCACAACTTCCAAAACAACGAACAATGGCGTCAAACCAAGTCAATAACTGACTGCCCTAGCGCACCCTAATTTATGCACGTAAGCACTTTCAAATCTAGTACAAAGAGGGTATTATTTCTTCAAAGTCAGTCTGACTAAAGTAGCAGACTTAAATTACAGATGTGTGGTGGGTTGGAAACGAATAAATGCAGAAAATAGCAGTGAAGCAGGCGAATTTTCGAAATAGCTCCAGCAATAATGGGCGTCAAGCTGCTGGGTACGCAGAAAGCATACGTATGCCAGGCGAATTTTTCACCTCTACCAAGACCAAAATTTTTCTGAATATATCGCATTTCTTGCAATAAGCCTACGGTGCTGTGTGCATTTCCAATCTGCAAAACCTTTCACCGTAGAAGTTCGACGAAAGCAAATGATGGTTGCACTTGCAAACCGAACTACACTACAACCGACGAGGCAAATACACCCCATCCTCCACCAAGCCCTAGAATTACAACTATGAACACTGGGAATAACACACCTAAGGCGGTCACCAGGTCAGGCCACAGCATACCTTTTTTTGGATTAGTTCTGAAAGACGGCGGTAGAAAGCCCCGCCATGTGAGCACCAAATTGCAACTGGGTGTTTAGGATGCACCTTCGTTGGAAGACAAATTTTAACACGTAGGTTTGAAGCCCCGCCGATTGGGCACCAAACTGTAGCAAGGCGTCTCCTTCGCAGCTATATTTATTCTAATTGCGTTTGCCCTCTCTTATTTCCAGCTATCTTAATAGCCATGAGATCTGTCTTATCTTATTTACATTCGTCTTAGTTAAGAAAAGCCCCTGGTGAAATGGGTCCAGTAATTGACCTGCAATTGTGCTAATCTTTCCTTAGCTCATTAAGTTTGCTGAAATAAAATCCATTTTTTTACACTCCAATGATCAATAAACATATTATTTACCTGTTAAGAAGCATTACTAAATAATACTAGTTTAATTAAATGGTTGATGAGAATGACCATTTCATATTAAATCAACTACCTACTGCGCAGTCGCAGTGTTCACCGATCACAAGAAAGCGCGCCCAAACGCTGCTTAGGGTGCTACAACTCACTTGATGCCAGTCTCGGTAGCGACTCTTGTGTCGCTAATTATGAAACCATCCATCTACCATGATGGCTGATGTGACAACTAACAGATCTCAGATGCGTAATACTTGGACTTGAGTTTCGTAGCTTACCATGGCAATGCCTTTATAGTTACGTCACCACCAAACCCTCCCAGAAATTGTACTAAATTATAAAACCTATAAGACAAGATTTCTAAACTATACTCATATTGAAAAAAATATGTCGATTTGGGACAAAGAGCAACTATTTTTTTTATCTGTAAACGTCAAATAAAACTTAACTTTAATGTAATTCTTGGTAGTGTTAAAGTGATAGTTTGGATAAATAGATTTGTATAGGTTTGTCGAACGAACATAGTCCTTACAAAATAATATGCTATTATCGTATATACCTGAAGAAAATTTTATATCTGTGTAGCTAGTTTTGTAGCAGTTTGTTTTACATTCCTTGGTGTTATCGTACGTTACAAATAGATTCAGTTTTACTTTTCATGTTTGAAAATGGTACGAGCATATAAATTAAGAAAGCAGAATAGTTGGACACGACAAGAATTTGCAATTCTAATTGGCTACTTTGAGTTAAAAAAATGTGTAGACTGTCATGGAGTAATGGAAAACAAGTTGAAATCAAGACAGGCTTCTAATGTAGGCATGGAATTTCTGGTGATTATGCACCAGACAAATAAATCTGTCTATCCACAGTTTTGTTTGACTTGTACTAACATAAATACACTGATTTAGATGTGGAGAGAACACGCATGCCCTTATTAATGAGCGTATAACTTCATACATTCATACTTGTTGAATACCTTTGCAGTAAACGGAGAAAACTGTTAAATGCAATAGTAATTTATGTCCGATACATGGTCCAAGGAAATGGAGAGCCTAAGAAAGAAGATGACGTTTTATTCAGTATGCTGTTTATTATTGGCAGCCGTTCTTAAGTTGGCCCTTGAGTTCTGATAAATATTGGGTACTTAATAGAAAATATTAAATAAAATAGTTGTTACCTTTGTTAAACAATTATAAACCCTAATAATTAGACATTTTATTTTCAATATTTTGTAGATTGTATGTTTCCAGGTGGATCGTTTCTATAGTTTTTATTGTTTTTAACACCTTTGTTATTCAAGAAACTGTGAGGTATCGAAACTTAGCGTTTTCCTTTACAGCAGTTTTATCTGTTGAAAATGGCCTAGGTCTGTTGCAGGGGCAAGTTCATTTTATAGTAATAAATTTTACATCTGGGTTGGCGTACATATATCTTCCTCAAATAAAACCACAAATTTGGTATGATTTTCAGCGCCGGAAGTGAGTGTTATCCCTTGTAGGCCCTATCTGAGCAAGGGCGGCGAAAAGCCACCCTTGTAAACAGGCGGTAATCTGGGCACATTGTCCATGAATGTGGGAACCGATTAGAAGGGACGCAGCAATGCTCCAGATTCTCCCACGTATTACATTACGTGAACCCAGAATGTAGATGATACTTCGCGTTTATTAATAAGTGTGGAAAGCCTGGGGACGTGCAGCTAAGTCATTTTCGCAAAAGATTAGAAACTATGACCCATTTTAGTAGGCATAAGTCTGGATTATTTTTTTTTGTTGGGCTTAAAACAGAATTCAGTTTAGTGGTGAATAAGTAACAAGTAACACATATACATGGGAGAAAAAAATGAATCAAAATATAAATCCCCAATTACTATTAATGTTTTGTCAGCATTGACTACCGATACGTAACAATCAAATTTATAGCTTGTTCTAAGAAACAGCTGTTTCTTAAACAAATATTATTTTGGAAAAAAATGCTTTTTAAAATCGCTGGTGTGGTCTGCAGCATGGTATGGATGTGACACATGAGCTAGAAGAAGATGTCCAAGAAGAGAATTGTAAGCTTTTGATGTATGATGTTACAAGCCAATGTTAAAAGTAAAATGGAGAGGCAAAGGTAGCCAAGATTTTATGCAGAAAATGCAAGGAAGATCAAAACTGTAGAAGGACCAGCAGATGAGAAGAAAAGAAATTGTAGACAGGCCTTGAGGCGTGGAGGTGAAAATGTGCACTGACGACTATAATGGGCTGGTTCGTGTCACTTTTGTATTTAATAATTATTTTGCTAGGGTGAAGCCAAACTGTATTTTTTACATTATAATATTTAAGTTAAGACGAATTGTGTATTTAAAACTTGCAATGAATGTTCCACGGGCTCGAACAGGAAAGTGCAAGTCAGTTGAATACTGAGCCAGTGTGCTATTATTAGAACTGCATGTTCAGCTTGGCGCTTCGAAGATAGCGGGGAGACAGCCGCTTGCTGGTAAGCGAACTCTGCTTACGTCCAAGTAAAAAGGGACGCCACGCGAAGTATTATAAAGTACCAGCTTGGGAAAGCATCCTCGAGATACAGCAGTTCATAGCAAGAAGCTGCTAATCCAGCTGTCATTCGAGCTTCGAGGAAGCCAGTCGACTTTGCCAGCACACGAAGTCTGTGGGAGTATCTACCGAAGCCACGGAGCTGACCTCTTCGTTATCTTGCAATGAGGCAAAGGCAAGTTTAATTGTCATGAATAAAACCCAAGCTTCAATGCGCGGTCCAGGAAACTGGGACCCGAATCATAATAGCGAGTTACAAAGCGATTGCAACCAATTATGCAATAATTTCAAAGAGAAAATTACGCGCCTGAAAGAAACATGCAACCTGCTAAATTGCACAAAACAGTTGCATAATCTCGTGGACATAACGTGTCAGCTGATTTCAAGACATTGGTGTCAGGGCCGCATTAAAATGAATTTGTTTACGGAATTTAAACATTATTAACACTGTGGATTTTTTGACTTGGCGTTGATAATTAATAAGTTATACCTACACTTAAGGAGTGTATTCAAGCCTGTAGATTCAGCCTTAAGCTCGTGGGCTATTCCGTGCTACTATTAATAGCGAATATAATATTTGCATACTACGATTCTGTATTCTTTTACAGAGTATATGTATTTTCATCTAAACTGTTTTAATTTCTGGCAGGATTTGAATGTATAATTACAGCATTATGGTTGTCGGCGGGCAAGTAGGAACTATATATATATTGACAATACCCTTAGCTGCACTGAGGTGAGAGCGGGTCTTTTGCTTTTACGACTGAGGTAACTAGCAAACAAAGAGCAATCTAAATTTACGGTAAAATAGAGTATAGAACACGGAAAAAAGCCACATTACACTACGTACAGTATGGCGCTCAGATTACAACAAATATTAATTGTAAATGCAGCCCCAAACTTCAGGCAAAACTAATGGTTTAAAAATATCAATGCCAATTGAAATTTGGCATAAAATTATTTTACAGAATTTCGGGATACTTAAAGGCAATAACCAAGCAGAATAAATCATTCAGTAGATTTTCATGTATTGTTGAAAGCGTTAAGATGCCAAAAATTTACTTTATCAAAGTAAAACGTATTGCAGGATTACCTAAACCACATCTATTCTACAATTTTCATCGGTGGATATTCGAAGACGCAGTAAAATGAATCATAGTTGAAACAGCGAAAGAACGTGAAAAATGTAGAGAGAGAACCTATAGCATTACTCATCAGAAATAGGTATAATTCTAAATTTGAAATATCTTTCTTCTGTTGTCACTTTGATTAGACGTTTGAATGTTTCTATCAGTTAAGCTTGGTTCTGGGCATGAAGATGTCCAACTGTCTTTTCGGCACTTTATTAAGACCTGTTTTTCTGTAGTGTCTTGATCATATTTTACTTTGCCTAACCGCTATCATTCATTCTCTCCACATGTTTCTTACACATTCTTCTTTTTGTGTTCCCTATCTAACTACATATTTTACTTAACATGTCTACCTTATGTTTCTTGTTGTTATGCTGCTTTCTAACATTCTTAAAAGGCGTAGCCATAAACATTATTGCTTTTATAATAAAAACGAAATGAAAACTGCTTAAAAAGGTTCTCCTTCTTATCATGCAATTTCTGCACTCCTTTCTAGTATTAAATAGGGTACATCCTGTATTTACGTTCAGCATCTAAATCTTATTTTATAAAGCGCAAATGGGGAGTACCTTTCCTCTTTGTTGACGCGCAGCAAGTTCCTTTACCCCTTGTCTATCGCCGCATATGTAATATGTTGATCTACAACAAGATTTTTACATAAATTTTCTTTGTTCTAAAATTTTGGTTTCTATATGTGCTGTTAAAAATTGATTTAATGGTTTGTAAAGGAACTTCTCATTTCTTCCTTTGATTTTTCAATAATCCTTTTTTGATCTTCTAGTTATATTAATTGCTCTCACTTTTAAATTATAGTGTAAAGTTATTACTAGACAAACTTTGAAGATTTAACTAATTAATTCCTTGCAGTCAGAATATCGTGATTTAAGTTTTCGATGTCCCTAGAATAATTTTTAGACATTCGTTTTATTATTTACGCATACTAATGTTTGGCTGTTGTAGCTATATATGCGAATAACTTGTAATTTTTGTTGTTACGTGTTTTAACATTCAAAATGTTTAACGAATTGGACATGCGACGCTAGTACGGTGCTCTTTTAGCGATTTGTGTGACGCTTGTAAAATGCACAGTTTTTAAGCATTTGTGCAAGCTGTACATATTGCAGGTGAATGTTGTTGGCGTCATTTTGAAGATCTCGTCAAGGGCGAACTTTCTGGGGAGGTTGTGAAAATGTAAGATTCGAGGGGGCGAAAATACGGAGGTTAAAACGATTTTTTGGTGCTGTTACATCGCATACTTTTTGAAATATCCAAATGTGATTTGGGGCTAGTTGGACAGAGAATGAACCAACGCTCATCGTACTGGCTGGTTTTTGGGTCTGCAATGCACGGGGGCGAAGTTACAGGGGTAGAAAGCTGAGGTGCAATAGTAGCAAATTCGCATAAAGAAGGGGAAAGAAAAAAATTCGACTTTTGTTGGATGAATCTGTGGGTTTTTAAAAATTTTGCGGCTTAGGTTGATTTAGGGGTTGCAAAATGCGGAAACCGTTATAATTATCAGAAAAATTTTAAAATTTATATTTGCGTACAATGCGTTGTTTGGAGACTTTCTACTGGTCTATTTTATTTTTTAAGAGAATTTGGGAAGTGGGAATTGGACGGCCCAGGTGGATTTGGGGGTTGCAAAATGGGGAAAACGTTATAATTATCAGAAAAACCTTTAAATTAATATTTGTGTGAAATGATCTGTTTGGAGGCTTTGTACCAGTGTTTTTAATTTTTAAGAGAATTCGGAATATGGGAATTTTGCGGCCCAGGTGGATTTGGGGGTTGTCAAATGAGGAAAACGTTATAATTATCAGAAAAACCTTAAAATTAATATTTGTGTGAATGTGCTGTTTGGAGACTTTCTACCGGTCGATTCTTTTAAGAGAATTCGAGAAGTGCGAATTTTGCGGAGCAGGTGTATTTGGGGGTTGCAAAATGGGGAAAACGTTACAATTATCAGAAGAACCTTAAATTTATATTTGTGAGACATGCGCTGTTATGCGTTGTTTGGAGATTTTCTACTGGTCGATTTTATTTTTTAAGAGAATTCGGGATGTCCGAATTTTGCGGAACAGGTGGATGGAATATGGGGAAAACGTTATAATTATCAGAAAAACTTTAAATTTATATTTGTGAGAAATTCGCTGTTATGCGCTGTTTGGAGATTTTCTACTGGTCGATTTTATTTTTTAAGAGAATTCGGGATGTGGAAATTTTTCAGCCCAGGTTGATTTGGTGGTTACAAAATGGAGAAAATATAATTATCGGAAAAAAATTAAATTAATGGTTGTGTTTGGAGACTTTCTATTGGTCGATTTTATTTTTTAAAGAAAATTCGGGATATGGATTTGGGGGTTGCAAAATGCGGAAAACTGTTATAATTATCAGAAAAACTTTAAAATTAATATTTGTGTGAAGTGGTCTGTTGTGAGACTTTCTACCAGTGGTTTTTATTTTGTAAGAGAATTTGAGATGTGTGCATTTTGAGACTCAGGTGGATTTGGGGGTTACTAAATGGAGAAAACATAATTATCAGAAAATCTTTAAAATTAATGTTTGTGTGAAATTCGCTGTTTCGAGACTTTCTACTGGTTGATCGTATTTCTTAAGAAAATTAGGAATGTGGGAATGTTTGGTCCATTTGAATTTGGGGGTTGGAAAATGGGAAAAACGTTATAATTATCGGAAAAACCTTCAAATCAATGTTTGTCTGAAATTCGCTGTTTGGAGATTTTCTGCTGGTCGATTGTATATTTTGAGAGAATTCGGGATGTGGGAATTTGGCGGCCCAGGTGGATTTGGGGGTTGCAAAATGGCAAAAACGTTATAATTATCAGAAAAACCTTTAAATCAATATTTGTGTAAAATTTGCTGATTGGAGATTTTCTACTAGTCGATTGTATTTGATAAGACAATTCAGGATGTAGGCATTTTGCGGTCCAGTTGAACTTGGGGGTTGGAAAATCGAAAAGGCGTAGTAATTATCGTAAAATATCAATATGTGAGTGAAATTCGCTGTTCGCTGGTCGTCGATTGTATTTTTTAAGAGAATTCGGAATGTGGAAGTTTTGCAGCTCAGGTGGATTTGCCGGTTGCAAAATGGGAAAACGTTATATTATCGGAAAAACCTTTAAATCAATGTTGGCGTAATTCGCTGTTTGGGGACTTTCTACCGGTCGATTGTATCTTTTAAGAGAATTCGGGGTGTGAGAATTTTGCAGCCCGGGTGGATTTGGGGGTTGCAAAATAGGAAAAACGATATACTGATCAGAAAAACCTTCAAATAAATATTTGTGTGAAGTTCGCTGTTTGGAGATTTTCTACTGATCGATTGTATTTTTTAAGAGAGTTCGGGATGCGGTTGTGAAGGGGGATTACCTTATTTTCTCAATTTTTAAATCAGTAAAATTTGCAATTTTTTAATGTCCCATTGTGAAATTGTAAATTTGCAAGTACATAAATAGTAAATAGTGTGTCGGATTGTATTTTACTCTAACATGAATAATATTACGTGGGTTAAGGTAATTGCCGCTCTGAATTTGTACGCAGAATGGTAGTGACCACTGGCAGGGTTGGGATGTTGGTGTCAGCTGTTTGTGCTAAAACTTAATGCGCGATTGCAATAGAAAAATTGATGGGGATAAAAACATAAATAAAAACATATATATATATGTGTGTGTGTGTGTGTGTGTACGGAAAGTGCAAAGTTACTTAGTTTATACAATGTAAAAGCTTCCCAAACTACAATTTTTTTTGAAATATATTTATTAAACAATTAACACAAAACTAAAGATACATATGGACTAAACAACTCAAAGATCTATTCGCATCTAATTTTAATATTTTTTTTACAGTGCCCTGTTCCTCCTAATAAAAGCATCTTCGCTCCAGTTCTTATATTTGCTATTAAAGCACATTTTATTACTAAACAAAATAAACTATGAACAATAATATGGCTTGTGGTTCTCAGAACTCCTTTAAAACGCCCAATAAATGTACCGCTTGAACAAGCGTCCACGTACGATCAGTAGAGTTAAGCAACGCTCTTTCTGATCAGAACTTGTATGGCAGTTTCACGGCTGCTCCTGTCGGCGCCTCGTCGTACGGCTACCACGGAAATAGTTGGTCCCGGATGTCATAATAGCATCATGATAGTCGTTAGTGGGGTTGGAAGTCCCCATAAAATGTACAGCGACGCCTTTAATTGGCCTAACGGCTGTTGACTGAGTACAAAATAAAATAATAAGAATGACTCATATAATGAATGCCTCTTCTAAAGTTATATAAAGAAATTTGAATGTAATATCGAATTCAACATCTTTATCTAATTGTAAATTAATATTAAAGTGTACAAGATACTGAAAAAGGGCAATACTGTAGTACGTATTATTTATTAATGATCTGTCATGCAGTAGAACTTCGCAGTAACGTTTCGCGTGGCGTATAATAAACAATAATAATACAAATGTGAACAATTTTAAAACTTTTTTTTAAATTTCAATTCCTTGTAATTTTTTCAGATTTTGGAAATTTTATGCCAGACTTGAAAATTAGCAAAATTCATTTTCAATGCATTAACGAATGTTGGTAAATTGGAACTTCCGTATTTTTTTTTTAATTGAGAAGATCATTTGTAAAGGGTTTAACCGAATTGTTATTGTTATTTATTGTTTATTGATTGACTACGATAACACCTAATTTTGTTAAGTTTCTCTGAAAGTTTCGATCAACTATGTTTAAATAATGTCAGTATTACTCATCTCTTGCCCTGGTAGCCATATATTTTACTTCTGATTTTCACACCTTCGCATCTTCCTTATTTATTTTGTAATCGCTTTCAAATTTTCGACAATTATATTTCTTTTGTGATTTTGTACAATTGTGTGAAATAACTTTTTTCCATAAAATTAAGCCTAGTAAACTTTTCGCATTTATTTTTTACTGGTCTGCACTAAACCAATTTAAGAAAATAATTAAGAATAACTTTTTTAAGGGTCGTATAATTTACCAAAAGTTGAAATGAATTAAAAAATAGATAAAGAAGATAGAGGGGTGTAAAGGCGAGAAGTGAAACATTTATTCTGTGGAAATAATAATAATAATAATAATAATAATTTCTGATGTTAATTTCGATTTCCACTATTTTTGTGGCTCTGAGCAACTTTTTGTAATAACGATTTTCGTTAAAACTAGGCCTACTATGATTTCTAAATTTTTCTCAATTATTTTAGACGCAGTATGTTACTGGTTAACCGTAAAATGGTTTAAGAATTGTATAAATAAGTTTTTAAAGGGTGTGACAGTGTAAACGACCAATATTTGAAGTTATTTGGAAGCAAATAACGAAGATACAGGGGTGTGAAGGTGAAAAGTGAAACGCACTGCATAAGTAAGTAAAGAAGAAAAAAAATAAAGCAGGAAAACAAAAGTCAAACATTTTTACTTTATAAAATTTAATAATAATAAAATAATAAAAAATAACAAAAAAAAAATTAGTTAGCCTCCACATATTTTAAATATATAAATATAAATGTATATATCAAAAATATATCTTGAATTGACAATACTGAAAATATAAATTCCATCTATGAAATAGTTTGTTGTTAGCAGCTGTTTAAAGAGAACCTGTGTTGTATTTGTTTAGCAATGAAAAATACTGACCATTGTGCGGTTATTTAATGTTTGCATACAAAAGTCTTAAAAGGTGCAAACATTTTTGGCTGAATGTGCTCCATCGTATACGACCAAAACAAATTAGATGGTTAAATTTAATAGGGCCGCTCTACGATCCAAGACGAGCACCGCTCTGAATGCTGAAGAAGTGTCACTACAACAGAAATGGTTACCAAAATCCACGATATGGTGTTGAAATACAAATGAAGGAAATTGAGTGAAATAGCTAATGTAGTAAACATCTCAAAAGAGCTGGTGTGCGATATTTTAACTCAAGTATTGGGCACAAAAAAGCCGTCCCCATGATGGGTGCCGCGTTTGGTTTTACCAAGAAAATGCACGTTCTCACACTCGAGTTACTGCAATGGGTAAAATTAACGAATTAAAGCACGATTTGCTTCCGCATTAACCTTATTCACTCTGTTTTAGTCCCTAAGCTCAACATTTTCCTCGGTGGATAAAAATTTTCATCTGTTGAAAAGGCCACGGCTACTGCTGGCGCTTATTTTGGAGACCTTGAGTAATGCACCTTTCGTCATGGGATCAACGCCTTCGAGTATCGCTGAAAAAAATGTATTGAGTGTCTAAAAAGCTATGTTCAAAAATAATAGTAATTTCCGATACAAGTGCGTAATAAAGCTACTCTTTAGTCACGAGTGGGGTAGAGTTAAAACGCGAGTGAGCGAGCGTTTTAAGCCCCGCGAGTGACTAAAGATGCTTTACGTATGCGTATCGTACAATATTTTATCTACAATAGAATCTATAAAACACGGTAAATATAAAAAAATAATTTAAATGTAAATTATGATTACCAGCAACCAGTCCTAATTTTGCGTGTTTTAAAAAGTTTAAAGCACGTTGCTACTGACAATGTGCCTCATGAAATCTTTTAAACACGTTACTCCTGACGACGTAAACTAACGCAAACCTGTTATTAAACAGTAATTTTACAAACCAAAAGGCAATTTTACACACTGTCGAAGATAAAAGTAATTTTTAAAACATAAAACCGGTCTTTCATTGTTAGGCTAACCAATTATCATCCCGCCCTTAATAACGCTTTTTCGACTAATTTTGCGATCCTGCTTAACTTATTTTATTATTTTTTAAATTTTTCGCATTTATTTTTGATGGTTAGCTGCTATAAAATTATATAAAAATTGTAAAATAATCCTTTTAAAGGGAAGTATAATTCGACAATATTTGAAGACGATCAGAAATAAAAAGGAAGATAGAGGGGTGTAAAGGTGAAAAGTGAAACGCATTGTACAATACACTATAGTGGATTTTGATGTGTGGTTTTTTACATAAATTATTGTTGTAGCTGTGTGTATCAACTATTATTTTTATGTGTATTTATCCATATTAATTTGATTCGTAATGTAGGTGTAACTTGAAAGTTTTCCTGACCAGCCTATCCTTTTCAGTTTTATATTTTGCGCCTTCACTTCTTTGATTTTCAAATTCATAGACTGGTTTATCTTTTTGGATGCTAATATTGTTGAAAAATATAGTATAACTATTGTGTTTGTTGGTTTATTCGTGTATCACATATATTTATTATAGGTCTTTGTATATCTTTTATTATGGATTTGTTTCTAAATTAGGCCCTAGGCTCTATAATACCTCAATTTCTCACTACAGGTCGTTTGATTTAGTATCGGATTTTAATCCATATTTGATTCTTTTTTAAATATTTTCTAGAATAAATCTATACGTTGCTCATTTGCTTTAATAATATTAATTAAGTGTTGTAGGTAAAAATATGCTATTACCTCAAAATTCTTTGAACATTGGCCGATTGACGTGAAATTTGGTGAGTGGTTAGGGAATAGCTGAAGGAGCAAAAGTGGCATAGCGCTGATGTGCGCTTTTACCCTGAGAGTGAATGCCACCCCTTCTCGGGGGTGGAAACGTGTTCACTCAAAATAAACCCGCAAATGGATAGAGGGACAAATTCTAAGTAAAAAAGGTTCTATATAGTTTTTTCGATAGATCGATATTTTTCGAGATATTCGCGATTGAAGACTTAGATTTTTCGTGATAAAAATGCATGGTTTGAACGGTTTTTCGCGAATAAGTCGAAAACTTCGCGTTCTATCAAATAAGTTGCAATAACCAGAAATGAAGCTTAGAAAACAGCAAAGAGATTAGTTTTTGTATGAATGCTCTACGTCCAAAATAAAAGAAGTTATGGCTCGCTGAAGAAGATTTTTTTGCAACAACTTGGTTCGAAGTAATCAACGTTAATTAACGAAAAACCGATGCATTTTTCGGGAAAAACTTATAGACCATTTTTTGTAGCGATTGAAAAGGCCTTTAAAATGAGTACTGTTAAAAGTCGATTGCATTATAACTAAGCGAGCTACGATGCAAAAACGGAGGGCCACCCGAATTCTTGAAAAAAAAAATGAGCGCTAAAACCCCAGCCATTCCACCAAAATTGAGATTGACCATTATCCCTTTACAAATTACTTTATTTTAGTATTACTCATGTAGTCCAAAAGTTTTTCGACATGCTCAGACTTTGCATATTCAAAAAGTAAAGGGTTGAAGGGCTCGGGAGGGGTGGTCCGCCCACTATAATGCAAACTTCTAACATTTATATCGCCGTTATTTTTTTTCCTACAGAAATAAAGAAAAACTAAAATGTTCGTTAAGAAAAAATCCACATTTTTGAACTCTATTATGTTTTACGTTTTTTTTCTGTAGTTTTAGTTATTTTCAAAATAAGGTATTTTTTAAAGAAATTTGATAAATACGTTTTCCATTTTCATCATATTTTTTTCGAAAAATACGCATTCTAACCCGCCCAAACTTTTGGATTACATAAGTAATACTAAAATAAAGTAATTTGTAAAGGGATAATGGTTAATCTCAGTTTTGGTGGAATGACTGGGGTTTTAGCGCTCATTTTTTTTTCAAAAATTCGAGTGGCCCACCGTTTTTGCATCGTAACTCGCTTAGTTATAATGCAATCGACTTTTAGCAGTGCTCATTTTAAAGGTCTTTTCAATCGCTACAAAAATGTTCTATAAGTTTTTCCCGAAAAATTCATCGGTTTTTCGTTAATTAACGTTGATTACTTCGAACCAAGTTGTTGCAAAAAAAATCTTCTTCAACGAGCCATAACTTCTTTTATTTTGGACCTAGAGCATTCATTAAAAAAACCAATCTCTTTGCTGTTTTCTAAGCTTCATTTTTGGTTATTACAACTTATTTGATAGAACGCGAAGTTTTCGACTTATTCGCGAAAAACCGTCCAAACACATGCATTTTCATCACAATCTAAGTTTTCAATCGCGAATAGCTCGAAAAATATCGATCTATCGAAAAAACTATATAGACATTTTTTTACTTAGAATTTGTCCCTCTATCCATTTGCGGGGTTATTTTGAGTGAACACATTTCCACCCCCGCGAAGAGGTGGCATCCACTCTCAGGGTAAAAGCGCACATCGGCGCTATGTCACTTTTGCTCCTTGAGCCATCCCCTAACCACTCACCAAATTTCACGTCAATCGGTTAAGGTTCAAAGAATTCGGAGCGGAAAACCTTCAACGACTGGACTACACGTTCAGATTTATATAAACATTTGGTAGTGTTTAGTCTAAGTAAAAATCTGGTGTGATACACTCACACAACTTCCTTTTACAGTGATCTCATAATTAGTCAAAAATTTAATTTTTAATTTTTAAAAATTTGTCAAACATTTTCAAAAATTACAAATTCTACAAAAACGGTACAAAATAGAGCGTTAGTTGACGGTACAAAATAGAGCGTTAGTTGAAGGGACAAATTTTCTCTAGAATTTTAAGGTAAATTCGAAAATGTAATAATATACCGGGTGTTTTATTTAAAATAGGAGTTAATAAAAAAATTTGAAAAAAAAACAAAAGAAACCCACTTTAGAAGTATTCAACTGGAAAATCACCTATGTCACATCAATACACATTAAAAATGTAATAAAAATGTAAAGTTTAAAAAAAATCGGTACAGCCGTTTTTGAAAAATTCAAAAAAAACTGAAAAATCACAAGAGTAAACACCTACTTCCGGTTATGAGATTTTCTTCAAAAGCTTGCTGTCTCATCTACATAGTACACAAAACTTATATATGAAGTTTCAACGCCATACCTCTTTTCGTTTTTGAGATATTCTGTTCACAGACAGACAGACAGACACACATACAGACAGACAGACAGACCAATGAAAAAAAATATGTTTTTTGGGTTCAGGGGACTCTAAAACGTGAAGATCTGTTGAAAACTCAATTTCGAATTTTTGGGGTGAATCCAATACTTCCTTTATCGTAAAAGGAAGTAAAAAATGTACTTGTAAATATTTTCTTAGACTTGACTTAATTTTTTTATGGGACCACCTGCTACATCATATATAGTTTCTTAAAAAAATGTGGGTATCTGCCTATTTTTCCAATGTTACCAGAGCCAGTACAGTTTTATTATTAAAACGGCGTGGGTATCATTGCGTTCCAGTCTTGGGCGGATCTTGTTTACACCGAGTTGTTGTTTATCCAAGATCATCTTACTTATCTAACTATATAAAAAGAATATTTGTGTTTCACTTTCTGTTTTTTAAAATGATTTATAGTGATTCTCTATTTGCAATAACAAATTAAATTACTTTTATCACGCTTTGTATGTCTCACATGTTGAAGCCTGCTGCGTTAGTGCACGCATTTTCCTTTTTTAGCAGAAGCACATATATTTTATTCCGCGATACACAACTCCTAACCTAAATCTCAAACGGATACGCTGTTGGAGTCGGAACACCGCTGAGATCTAACGCCGAGCCGATTATTTTCTTGCCTTTTATTGATGGCTTACATGTCCCTATAAAGCATTTTTGCCGGGCTACATGCAAAGCGACAAATTTCCCTCATAATTAATCGGGCTTATAATTCATAAAGGGCAAACGGCCGCAATTACTCTTCCGGTTTTTAAGGAACAGGCCGCTTTAGTTAACGTCTGATAGAACGGCTGCGCCCAAATGATGGTGATTCATGATCTTTGTTGGGTATTTCGCCAAAGTAAAAAATTATAAATTATTTCTGTCATCAACCCAGTAAGCTTAAACACGTAAGGCTCGTCTTTTTTTACGCCTTCGAAATATGTCAGCATATCGTTGTCTATAATAGAAATTTAGTTTTTTTATTAAATTTAGAAATATATACAATAGACATTTCTACATACCGGGTGACCGGTTTCAAAGCAAGTTTTAAATTTGTAGTTAAAGAAATGCTATATCTAACGTAATTAATGCCTTAGGACTTTTATATTGCGTACAAAGTTTTATGTGCGACTACACTGCAGAAGATTTACTTTTACCTACAATAACATTTATATTTCATACATTAAACAATCAAGCTGCCATTAAAAAATATGATGTTTCGAGTGTGCTTTTTCGAAGGTTAATTTCGTTAGTAATATCAAGAATAACTATTACCGGAGGCTTAAGGATGAATTCCCCTTTGATGTTTCTTAAGTTTTCAGTAAATAAAATCTCCTTTCCTGAATTGAATAAAATTACAACATCTATTTTGACTTTTATTTTAGAAACAACTATTGACATTTTACAGACGGCAGTTTTACTCTACTGTATAGATTAGTTCATAAAGTGACGATTTAGGGTCACTAATAATATTATAATAAAATGTTTATGGAACAGTCGAACATAAAGTATATTTTACAATTCTGGATTGCAACTTTTCTAAAATAAAGTTTTGATCAACCTCAAATTTAAAGGTCTCCATATTCCAGGAATATAGAGAAATCAGCAATCAGAGTAATTTCCATTTTAAAACTATTTTATTCTCAATTATGTCATTTCAAAATAGTATTACATGATACTATTGTTTGTTGATGTTGTTGTTTAATGTAAGTATTTTCAACGGCCTTTATATTGCTATGATATTAACATGGTAAAAAAATATGATTTATAAAAAGTTGAATCACTTAAAAATGGGCAAGATTGGTGTAACACCTGCAAAAATAAGATAAATTCAATTTAATATAATATAAAGCAGTATCGATATGAATAATGTGTAAATGTTCATTTAATGCACTGTTCTTGAAGCTCAATTGACAATAAATTAGGTAATTAGGCCCAAAGCAAGTGGTTTGAACTGTTTAAAATTGTTTATGGTTCACATGAGATGCATTGCAGAAGGTTGCAACGTGCTGAATTATGACATACCTTTCTTAGTGTCGCGGTTTGTTTATAATCAGGAAAAACTTCAAATACGTTTAAAAATTATAGCTAAATATTGCTAACCTAAAAAAATGAGTTTTGTCAAATTTTGACTGGATTGATTTAATTTGGTAATTAATAAATGTTGCTTCTGTAAAAGAGAGAATAACTAATTGTTTTTGTTTTAAAAAAGAGGAAAGCTGGCGGGTAAAAGGTTAAAGAAAATTTTGGCAGCTATTAAAATGTTCTTCCAGAATTAAAAGTAAAACTAATGAACTCTGGGTAGAATCCACTTAAAACATTGTTACAAGTGACTATTAGTGTACGTTATCTACATAAAAGAACTGTTATCATATTTTGAAGATATCAGCACAGAAGCTGTATAGCCAAGACAGTCCCAGGGGCAACTTGTGAACAAAGTGAGTCCATTTAAAACCGATTCTCAGTATTGAGCTACGAACAATAAAATTCAAAAGATTAAAAAGGCCTATAGACATTTCTAAATTCGTTTAATTTACATTTATAAATTAAGAATTGTTTTGTAAACCTGAAGTTTATACATTTACTTGATTATTGGAAGTGTCATCAACAAAATTTGTTTGAATTGCCAGAGAAGTACCAGCAACTTCAAAAATAAACATTAACAATTACTTTAATAGTTTATGGAATAAGATTAGATTAAAGAACAAGTAGGTATGATAATTGTCATTTGAAAGTTTGATTTGTTTATATTAATAAAATCAGAATATTATTTGCCGAATAATTTTTTTAAATTTAATTTTATTAAGTACATTGTATTAGACTGCAGTGTATTGTCAGGTTTCATACCACAGTTACCCTGCATATTGAGAGTAGTATTGAGCTAGCCGATGAAACAATTATATAAGAGAAAAATATCTACAAAAAGGTAGGTTTTAGGATGTTCAACTGTTAAAAGAACAAAAAGTGCATTTAGGTTTTAAACCAACTTTGTTTGTAGCAATATGTATGTAGTGTACTTCAATTATGTTGAAACCTGTAGGGCACATTGCTGCAGGGAGAACTCCGTTTACGACACCTAACAAACCTAAAGGTTATCCTACAGCTGAGCGTAAAGAGTGCGCCATAGATTGAAATAAAAAGGCAAATTTGTGCTACCTGGTGTTTGCCTTGCGGTGACGTACTGGAGAGCTTCAGACAGGAAAATACCTCCTTGGCGACGAATAATGTGCGTGTTCAGGGTCAGGATGTGAACCTACCTTGTTTCGTTGTCGAAACTGGACTTCCCTTCTCAAATAAAAATCATTAAAAAAATGTAATCTCTGTTGAGATAACATGCATAATATATTTATCGGCTCAGACTTTGCAGCCAAAATGTTGGCCGACAGCAATGGCTCGAGCAAGGCTTTTTCTTGATACTCGGGTTAAAAAATAGAAGCCTAGGCTGGGGCTGTGCTTCGGTGAAACTAAACTGGGTAGCTAAAATATCGTCTGAGTGCTGCGCCGGCTTGTTGAATAAAAAAAAACAACCACAGTTGTCACATTGACTACGAGCAATCGACGTTGATCTCAAAATGGCAACGAGATGTTTCTCCAGGACTGCGTCGAAGTGCAGGGCGTCAATATACATAGTGATTGGCAAAACGATTAATGGCGGTATGGTACGAGAGTTTCTTCTGATACGTACATTCAATACAGGAATGCCATGGCATCAAAATGAAACCAGATCGAAATTTCAAATTTGTAGGCTGTATTTAAGGCGTTTTTTAAATCGTATGAGATCAAAGATATTCTAATGTTTGGCCGGAAAGGCTTGTAAGTGGTTACATTAACGGTAACTGACCAACTAAAGATGGACAACCGCGCGAGCTTGGCGGGACGAACTAAACGAAGTCGAACCACTTATTTTATTCTGTACATAAAAAGCACTGGCGGTAAAATGACGATTTCATAGTAGCAGTCTAATTTTATTGGACTGTTTGATTCTCAATCCTTGTTGCCATCGCCGACAAAGTCAAAATGCCATAGAATCGGCCGTTATTTCCAAGGTCTTCTATATGTGTGGTCTACCAAAAACCCAAACAAATTTTGCACACACGCTTTTGAACCCGCCTGCGTAATTATGGTAACGCCTGGGAACTGCATACTCTTAATGGCTGTTACTGTCTCATTTCAGATATTTTTCTCTGCATGATGTGTTAACAATATTGGGTACAATCAGGCCGAAGCAGATGCAATTGCTAATGATTCTTGTCCCCGAATCTATATAACTGCGCTTTGGTGTTGTTGCTATCAGAAAATTGTACCTGTAATTTTCTCCTTGTTATTTTTTCTATATGAAATCATTACTATTATTATTGTAATGTGACATTAGCACCTGCACAAAGTTCAATTTGTGCATAATTAATATGTTTGCAAAATACGCCACAATCGGCGCTTGAATCTACAGTGTGTGAGGACTGAAGATAAACTAAACGTCCCAGCGATGCGCGTCGCCGCATTAAGTAGTCTCGCATAATCCTTACTTTTTGGTACATTACAGTAATGCTGCTGAAAATTTTACAATGAGGACTCAGGTGAAGAGGACGGTGTATATACAAATTACATATTTGCGTATTTATGTGATTTTAAAAAAAGAAACTTTGATAGGGAAATTACTGCGAAGGCTAATAGATATCACTGACAACAAAGTCAATCACGACAAATACTTCGTATCACAGACATGATTTGCTTTGTTGAAGTAATATATACTTCTGAGTGGAATTCGCTGGGAAATCCATAATAATCCTGTTGGTGAAGCAATAACAAAATGGAAAATTGAATTTATTATATCGCAAATATGTAAGCAGAGCAAGAACATTTACGTTAAAGGCTATAATAACAATTTAGATAAATCAGACAAATGTGATAAGCTACTGGTTATAAACCTCAACTTATATTTGCTCTGTTCATTGGACCTATTCGGTTCTTATAGCCACCATATTTTCACTTTTACTGTTTTCATGACATCCACTCTAGTTTATTATTGATTCCACTTATATGTTTTTTTTTTGCTTTATGATTTGTGTCTAAGAGATTGTGTTCTATACTATAACTTGTTTAATTAACGTACCAAATTAAACTTCATGGTTTCGAACCATACCTAGTAACTGGTACACATGTAAACTTTTAAGCCACGATGTTCTTCTCTTACATGATCTTCTGCTACCAAGGATATTTCTCCGAAGAACGAGACCTTGTCGTCACTGAGTCTTACTTACGTGACCTAGATAAATGATAGTAAGTATTTCATTCCATATAGGAGCATGGCCTGAGACAAGGAAAGGCAGGGTCGCCGAAATATCTCTTTCCGAAAAGTTTTATATAAAAAACAGGGGAGGAAAACATAACTAAGTATTCTCAACGTTAATTTTAAAAGCCTACCGTTAGTTGAAAATGTTAAAATGAAAAAGCTTGGATGGCCGACATCGGTATTAAGTTTCAACCTGCAAAATAAAATTGGAACTTACAATTTTACAACACATTTTTTGTGGATAGTAACAAATGGATTTGTGGATGTGATGCATTACATGCTTTGTTTTCTTCATTATCAAATAAATTATCTTGTTTCTTTTTTAGCACCTATGTATATTTTCTGTTGTGTTTGAATATTTTTTGTTCTGCGCATATGACGTATTTTTTGGATTACTAAAATTATCACAATTTTTATATTTGGATTAAAACATCGTCATTAATTATTATTGTTTGCTTAGTTATTGTAAAAATTAAGAATCCTTCAAATACAATTATCATGTCACTACTGATACCGATATTATGATCCACCGTTACTAGAGGCAAATATCAAATAGAGAATAAATGTAGTCATAACGATCTAAAATTTGAAAGTGAAGTTCCTTATTATCATGGTAAAATTTGCATTCGTTCCGTGTGTGAGATTAAATTTGCCTCTTGTGTTGTGATACATTAACAATAATAACAATAATAGTGTTTCTGGGTTTTTATTGCTCGTTTAATATTAAAACGATTGTGGGTATAAGCAACTTCTGCCCGATCTTGTTATTTATTGGGACTTTATATGGTTTAGGTATAACATGTCATTTCAGAATAAATCATTGTAGCTCTACTAGAAAGGCAAGAAAGGTTTTCGGAACACTTGTTTGTGTAATGGTTGGAATTAAAATATCTACTGACGTTTCAAAGCTGCTCCCTGTTCGTGAGTTTAAGGTAACAAGAGGACACGAGACGGATTGCGATGTTGTGACAAATTCGTTCTCATTCGTATCATGAAGCCAAATAGCAATAAAATGGGTTTGTTTGAACAGAAGTAAAATCATATTGCCGCTCAAATTCTTCCATAAAATTACTGATAGTGGAAGGCAAATGGGAATCACTCCTATCGCAAAATATTTTTTGAAAAGTTCATTGTTTAACTGAAGCTGTGTTGACTTTGCTTTTATTAATACTGAATTTTTTTGATGTGGCGAAATACCAACAAAATATCATAAATTACATTATAATGCCACAAAAAAGAGATTATGAAGGAATAGTGTACTAAGTAGCTAGCACACAGTGGAAGTTCTTTGTAGGACGAAGCGGATTTCTTGCGAAATTACTTGAGTCGAAGGAAATTTGACAGATAGGCAGCGAGCGCGAATTAAAGTTGAAGCACGTACAAAAGCCGTTTTGCAAACTCGCGAGCAATAAAAAGCCTGGATATCGGCTGTCGTTAATTAATAATTTCGCGACTAAATCGTTCTTGGGATTTATTCCGACTGCTTCCCAGCGCGCAATTGCCTGCGAATCCGAACGTTACTATTAAATTTCGTTATGGAAACAAATTAATTCTCCAATATGAAACGTTATCCTTGTCGGAAACAAAGCCTGTTGCGATACCAATTCATAAAGTTTAGATTTCCCATAAAGCAAATCCGGCTAACTGCGTAATATAAGCAGCAATATCACATTTATCCATAGCAACCAATAAATCCCGTAAATGATAAGTACAGAATTTGTATTTTGCTCTGCAGCCCGCTATTTAATCCAGTTCCGATTTTCCAGCGGATGAGTTCTAAAGTACGGGTTCAGCATCCGCGTTTGTTTCCCTTTGGTTTTTAATAACTGTTTAGAGTACTGCTTTACCTTATACCGTTTCAGCAGCAGGCTTTGAGATGGAGTGCGTTTTTATATAATTTTTCAAATTCCGCACTGCCGAGCGGCCCTTTATCCCGATATATTATGTTTCACAAATTCAACTGCTGTATGTGTCTTTAATCCCCTACCTTATTCGAGAGAACTCGGTTTAGATTTAATACAGTTGACGCAGTGGGTAAGTGTAATACTCCATGTTGAAAAACTATGGAGTGAAATAGAATTAGCTTACACTAGTTTACACTACCGGTTTGATAAAATGCATAATAAAATGTTATGGAATTACAGGTTTTAATTTCAAATTTTTTTAGAAACACAATATCTAATTTAATATCAAAAATACTATTTGAAAGTTTTTAGAGAATTTTAAACTACTTAAATAACTTTTTTCAAACCGTTTTTTCAGAATTGATTTAAAATGAGAGTTAAGTAACTTTTACTTGGTTTTTACTATATTATGCAAGTTTTGACCTTTATTTCATAAACATTAGCTAACTGTACGAAAATCATTGCTTGAATGCAGGAAGCGTGAGAGCTAGATTGAAGTAACACAAAGCTTTTTCGCAGTTTAAAGACCGTCGCGGGGGTTAAGCGGCAAGAAGTAGGTCAAAAGATAACGATATTTTAACGTTGTGATGTATTTTAGTATGCTCATAATTTACTGGTAAATTGTCGCACTTGAAATAATATGCGTCAATCACGCATACATCTATGTATCTCAAACGGTGGAAATTTATTTTTTTGCCGAATTATACATTAAAAAAATGAAAGAGATATGATTAGGTCAGTTCGTCATGTTGTATAAGTCTGTAAAGTATTTTATTCCCAACCATATATGTAATGTTATCATTACTGACCTCATTTGAGTGTGGGAAGTCGTACATTTCCGCCCGCTACTTCCCGCGTGCGGCAAGTGAGTGCCGGAAGTACATTCCCGACCGCTGTGTAGGTAGGGAACTGGGAATCTCGTTCATCCATTTATGCGCTTCACAACCTGTCGTATCATAATATAATAATTTTTCCAATTATTGTTTAGAATAAAGTGGTTGCGAATAAAATAGTATACATACCACGGTAATAGTATATTATGTTATTAGGAGCAAAAGTTATATTTTATGTGGCGATGGACGGGTTATATGCCGAGCTTGCGAGGCAGATAAGTACAGCCGAGCCACATAAAGATACTTTTTCTTCAAACGGCAGTAAAATATGGCATTATACTGCTGGATTGATGATGCTAAACTGTGACTTTATTGCCAACCGGCAGATAATATTATCTGCCGCTGACGAGCAGTAGATAAAGTTATTATCTGCCGCTGACGACTTTATCTGTCGCTCGTCAGCGGCAGCTAAAGTTATTATCTGCCGCTGACAACTTTATCTGCCGCTCGTCAGCGGCAGATAATATTATCTGCCGCTGACGAGATCAAGTAATTTTCTTCTTCGAATTTTGTTCACAAAGTTGTAAATAATTTGTTATAAAAACGTTTGAAGAAAAAATACTATATGTTATTCGGAGAATCAACCCCAGGTTGGTTCTGGAATGTTGCCAGACACTGACAGACTCGGTACAAAAAACTGGGTGAAACTACTATGGGTACCAGGCCATAGTGAAATAGAGGGTAACGAAGAAGCTGATGCTCTAGCCAGAAGGGGTTCTCAAGAGCCACTCATCGGCCCTGAGCCGGCTTTAAGAATTACCCGTGCCACTGCAAAGAGACAAGCTGAGCACTGGCTAAGTAACCAATCTAGTGCCAACTGGGCTTCGTTACCAAGGCTACGTCAGGTAAAACTCCTCATCGGGGAAATGTCGCCCGCCAACATCTTTACTCTCCTGTCAATGAGCAGGAAAAACATTAGGATCGTGACTGGTTTACTAACAGGACACGGTCACCTACAGAAGCACTTATTCACAATTGGAATCGTAAATGATGCCACCTGCAGGAAGTGCCAGTTGGAGGAAGAAACCTTAATTCATGTTCTATGTCAATGTGTAGCTCTCCTAACACTGAGACATAAACATTTTGGAGCCGCCCTGGTGGAACCCCAGGCGATAAGGGACGTTCCTATGGGTAGGATTCTTTCCTTCTCGTTGGAAACCGGTCTCTTTGAACGAGACTCATAACACATTAGGTGGGAGCACAATGGACCAATAGGTCTCAGTGCAGCTTACAACAAGCCCCATCAGAAGAAGAAGAAACTTGTTGTACCAGAACATCAAGACCCTTGCGAAGCTTGGGTCCTCCTCGTGGAAAGTAACTGAGTGCCAATCGAATGGCTAGTAGCTCCACACGGGAGAATGTGAGTTTCAATCGGCCAGTCTGGCTAATCCGCTTGGTAGCTCTGGCTCCTGGTTGAAGGAGACAAACGTGACTCTGGCCACCCGAAAAGGACTCAATATGGGTAATTAAGGGTAGTAGGAAGAAATTTAAGAAAAGGGGAATGCTATATGAAAAGCAAAGAGACGACAGGAGTTTAGAAGAATTGTCAAACTAGACACGTATCGTGTGCACAATTTTTGGTTCTGCTGCAGAGTTGACATACTTGGTTTTTGTGTATATACAAAAAGGAAAATAACTAATTAAGTAAGAGTTGTATGTACCAGAATGCGGTTTATTATTTGTCAAAGTAATAGTACCTGATAACACGGTCAATTCTGTGAGTAAACGACTAATGGTGCCACAGTCGTTTGGTGGTTATTTTTAATTGCTTGATGAATTTCTTGAAGGTTTCATCGAGGACTTCGATGCACTGGGCGAGTTGCAGTTCCAATGCATTTTGTCGTAGGATCTATCTGATCGCTGAGAGGATTTTTTCCCCAACGTAAGTAGCATCATTATTTAATTACGGCGGTGGTAACGCCCAAAGCGTCTCTATGACGTCGAAATTATGCTGACTCTGTTGGCCTTGAGGTGCTAGAGGTTTTCTTCTATTGGCGGTAGCAGTTAAGCTTCGGACTGAGCAACTGCGCTAGCTTGCGGGCTAAGGACGAGTAGCTTCCAAGTATCTACTGGCCGACGGACTGTTGTGCAGGTTTAGGGGATGGTTCTACCATTTGATACCAAAGATCGTCTTGTAGAGAAGACCCTGCAGTTTCAAGGGAAGGGTTCGCCATCGAGAGATCGGCTTGACGTGGGAAGGTTCTGGGTTTCGCGAAGGTTACGGAGTAATGTGAGGTTTTTTCTGGTAGAGCTCTGGAATAAGTCATAGCTGGATGCATGCAGATCGCCTACCGGATAAGGCTGAGCTTGCAAAACTGCTTCGCTGAAACAGCTCACCTTGAAAGACTGTTATGGCTGGAACTTGGTGGGCATAAATAAGACCTTCCTGGGCCTAGGGTCAGTTGCTTCGCCGAGTCAACCTCGATTCGGAAGATAATTTGCCTTCTCATATCCGTTTAGGGGCCCTACTATTTGGATAATATCCTGGAAGGATGCTCGCTTGAGGGCAAACGTCGATTGTGGCTTAAGATGGCGACGTTCCAGTTCTAGCATTATAAATACGTTTAAATTTCATTTCATCTACATTATTACACACCTAACAGAAATTTTAGACATTCTTAGTCTGACACCGTTCCATATAGGGTCCAACCACAAACTTTTACTCAGAAAGGTAAATACATTTTCAGCAAAGAATACAACTATAGTAAATATGTACAGAAATTAATATTGGCACTAATAGAAGGTGGCATTTAATGGGGCTATACAAGAAAATATAAAAAATGTTACTGAAAATTTCTCTCACAGAGGCGACATTGAAGAAAACTACAACAAAAGCAATAGGAATAAGAAGCGTGGATGTTAACACTATAAACGAGAACACTATGCATTACAGTAGAATTAAGTGGCCTAGCACTAACGAAAATGGAAGTGTTTAAAACACATAGACAACACATCAAGTAAATGCAGGAACACAAAAACTACAAGGAAAGTATCTGTGATTACTAGTCTGCCACTCTTCCCACCAGCGCGATCAGAGGTCCCGGGTTCAAACCCCAGGGGAGGCACGAGTTTGCGTAGAAAAACATACAATATCAATCCTTCTCAGGACTAACCAGGAACACCTGAAGACGGGAGTAGATCAAAACTCCCGAAACGTTGTGTGATATACACCCTAGACAGTGGAAACTGTCCGATAAAACATATCATAACATAAAAAGTGTGAAAATATTTATTTGGCGACCGACCAGAATTTATAGTTTCTGAAGAAAATTTTCGCCATAAAGTAACGGTGTGCAGGTTAAAAACGGGCATCAGGGATCGACAATAGTATTTAACATTACTAGCTTGGTAAGAGGGTTTTTACTGGCGAATAGAAGAATCTTGAGCCAGTAAAACCTGTTGCCTTGCGTGTATTGTTGAATATTTTATTTGTTCCTCACTTGTAAATAAGTAGAAATTTACCATTTATTCAAAATGTCAAACTGACAAGCAACTAAATTCATCAATATGACACATACTAAGGAAGACACCTCTGGCTTTGCACGCTATCATTTATCTATGAGCACGCTTGTAAAATTTACTGGTAAGCCAGTTAAGAAACATTTTCAAGGTGAATACAGTGATTTGTTAAATTGATGTTTACAAGTGAGGAACAAATAATAGTAATTTATCATTTTTACAATTGAACTAAGCCAAGAAAGTGTTCAGACAAATGGCGGCAATTACTTGAGTTAAAGGGACGGTACCTATGTTGAACATTAACAGTAGCATATTATATAACGCTTCAGGTTTTTAAGTTGAGCCATCTCCTACGTAATGCGATACTAGCAGCTTGTTTTAAAAATCGGGGTCTAGCGTAGACCTCTATTTACTTATCGATCAAAGTGGGGGCAGTTTGTACTAGTGATAGCGAATGAAACTTTGTCGTTGCCATAATTTGGTTCGTGAATCATGTAAATAATTAAGTTGTAGTTTTTGTCTTTCTAGTAAAATCTATCTGTAAGCGTTTGAAATATTATTATTACTAAAAATACATATATATTAAAATGTAGTTATTTTGGAATATTAAATTTATAACCCTGCTGGTCAAAAGTGCACCGAAAAATTCATAACTAGAGTTCAGTATATTAGTTATATAAGAGTAGAGACAACAGCGTGATCCATTCTGATTGGTTGATTTTTTTCACAAAACGGTTGATTAATGCTGCATCAGTCATTACAACAGGAAAAATTAAAATTTCTGAAAGTTCTAACATTCGAAAATCAACACAACAGGTTGTAGTGCAATAGAGTGTAAAAATCGCTTAGAAAATTGTTAGACTCTCAAATATATCCCTAAATGCAAAGATACACGAATCGTTTAAGCAGTGGTAGATTCTGTGAAGTACACTTATTAGGCGATCAATGGCAAACTAAGAGCATTTAATTGAAAATGGAACGCCTTAAGCAGTCTTACATAAGGATATATTAAAGACATGGACCCGTGAGGCAGAGGTTCGTGAACACAGAAAGATATCTCTATATCTTGATTTATTAGCTAAAAAGTTCCTATATACGGATGGGGCCAACATTAAATATCACAGCAATAAGAAAACATTAACAAGAAAATATAACGCATTGCTTGAGTAAAAAAGAGATATCCATAGAAGCAAATATTCGAGTAGGCTTGACGTTCATTTTTCTTCGTATGGTCATCTCTTTCTTACTCAAGAATTCTAGTTTGTTGATCATTTTATCTCATTGCTGTGATATTTAATTTAGGCCCTATCGATATATTGCTATAACCCTGTATGATATTAGTTTTTTAGATTAAAGTAAATTTCTGTTTTAGATAAATTTACGTAAATTATGTGCCCTTTGATATAAATGATTGTTTATTGATTTTAATAAATATTTCTAGTTCCAGCAGAACAATTACTCTTAAATCAGGTCGGGTGCATGAATTATACAGATTATTATTACACTTGAAAAGTCGTTTTGTTCAGTGAAAGCTTACTTCAAAAATTATATGACAGTTCGACAATTTTCAATGTTAAAAGACTATGAAAGTGGAAAAATCTCGATGAGGTACAATACCAGTAAATGAAATGCCTTTTATCCAATTTACAAGATGTTCATTCCAACAAGAAGCTCAATGTGGCCTACTACTAATAATTGCAACGACCGTTATCCAATTTACATGATTAATCAACCAATATTATTTTTAATAATAATCTTTTGCATAGTAATATCTTTCATGCATTGTTTTTTAAATTTAACTTTTCCTAGATAATATACTAGTACATTTATGTACACCTGACATATTGAACGGCTCCTTCAAATAATTAGTCGACATTAACTGTCCACCTTAATTCAAGCAATAGTTAAATCATATTTTAGAACCTTTCTGTTTCTTAATTCGAATTGTTCGACTAGATTTGAATTCTAATTTACTAAACACACCTTTGAATAATTAGGAGGTTCTTTGATATACTTAAATTCATCTTTGGGTTTTTTTATTGAATATTTTTGTAATTCTATACATAATATCATACCTAGGGATTATGTTACAGTGTTACATCATTTAGATGCAGTCAAGAATTGTTTCCAATATTTTTTTTCGCTTAAATACATGCAGATGTAGTTTAGAGGTTTCGAGTGACTTGTAGTTTGTAGGTGTGTATTTGGTTGCATACTCATTTTTGCATTATTGGGACGTTTTGGAAAACCTTGAATTTTGGAAATTATAATAATTTTCAAAATAGATTGATAGTATGATTTCCGGCGTCCATTTTATAAGACTGATTTGGTGAGATCATTTCCTTCTGGGGCTGCATGTGGTTTAGAATTTTCACTTGAAGTGGGTAATGTAAATTCCAAAATTATTGGTGAATTCTGTTGATCAGCCTTAGGAAATGCTGTGAGAAATTGCTAGAATGAAGCCAGTTATACTGGAATAATTGTTTATTTCTGCAATATTACTCAGCTGAGGAAATCCACTAGCTTTGGTATGTTTTTATAGTTCGGTTTGAACATCGAGTTCAATATCGCGTAATTTTAGGTCTCTTCGCATTCCTCCTATTTCGTCTCCGTCTTATTCGTATCCAATTCTGCATGTGTTCCCCCTGTAGCATTGATGTCGTTTACTAAAGCATCTGGAGGACCAACCCCCACGCAGTTTTGAGCACCCTCAACTCATGTGGTAGCCTCCGAAACTTCAACCACAAGGTTTTTCACCAGTATGAAAGTTAGAGAAAATTCTGTCGCTTATGAGGTTATTTCAAATCGCGGACAGCAACTCCCAGTATCGCTGACCTGCCTAGCAGCTCCGACGAGGCTGCACTGTCATGCATCACCAGGTAGCTTGTGTATAGCTAGCGTCTGATTAATTCACCATCTGATCTTTTGAAACTGAAATACATATTGTCAGTGCTACTATATGAAACTTTAAACGTGTTTGCCTACCGTTTTTATGCTGTGAAATTATGTGTAACTGTGATGTACGCCTCGTGCAGTTATTTATGTGGAATAGGTTATTTTCAAGTTATGTATTTAATATTTCTTCGATTGGTTTTCTGGTTTGGACTGTCTCGATCCAGTGGCGCTTCCGGGCAACCCCCCCCCCCATTCCTGCTCAGGAACTAGTTGGCGAAAATTTGCTACACTACTAGACAATTCCTGAACCGCCGTGTTGTGAATTATATATTATTTTCTTTTTTTTTGTGTACAGAAAAATTTCCCGTGTAGCAAAAAACAATTAATTTTCACAAACCAACTATACTTCTCAACAAATGAACTGGATCACCCATAAAAATTGTATTTGTTACATTACGTCATAAAATATATACATAAAGGTTTTTGTTTTATAGATTACTCATATTAAGCATATTTAATTGCATTGTCCTCAAATATTAACTGAAGCATTAACAAAATCATATTAATAAATTTAAAAAAATATAATATTGTAAAAAAGCTATTTTAAACAAAACTAAGAGGAAGAACCAAAAAAGAAAATTAATAGTTTTTTTGGGTCTCCTCGGAACGTTTAATAATTTTTGCCAACGATTTGGCATAGTACATCAGTATTTGGGCAAAATTCTAAAACTTAAAATGATAATATTCTATTAATGGACAAAACTATGAAAAGAAATGCTTTTTATAGTATTACACTCCTGAAAGGTTACCAACAATGCCATATCTGTCCTTTTGGAAAACATTTTTAAAAATTGCACCAATATATGCAAATGGTCCAGTTTATTGGTTAAGCAGTATCCGGGTGACTATGAGACCAGGGTCATGCTTATAGCTCCTTTATTTATGAATCGATTTGGATAAAATTTGACATGTGGACACTAGACATAATTTCTAATTGACCGATAGATACAGTTAAAATGGTCAACTTCCGGTTTCAGCGGAAGCGCCATTAACTTTGAGTTTTTAAATGGATTGCCCTATATTTTTAGGTTTTTTGGAATGCACAGCTCAAAGTACATACGATGCTTTTACCAAATTTAAATTTTTCGAAACAAAAATTTTTTTTTAAATTTTATTTTATCTCATAGAAGGCCTTGATTGGAGAAAATGTGTTCTAAATGACTCTCGCAACCCGTAACAATACATATTTTATTAATTTGATCAATAACAAATCGTTCATGAAGGAATAAAATTTGCTAAACGTGTTTTTTGAGAAAAAGTCAGTTTTTTAATGGCACCTACCAAGGGCCATCATTCCGTGAGATAGAACATGTAATTACTAATCTAACGATATGCATCATGCACCACTTTATCTCTATATAAAACGGAAAACTGTTTAATTATTATATCTTTAAAATAGGTTTGGGAAATACTTAAGTAAATTTGGTAACACTGCCGTATGTAATTTGAGTCGTAGATTCCGAATAACATAAAATATGCAGAACATCCCATTTAAAAAATCAAAGTTACTGACATTTCCGGTGAAACCCGAATTCGGCCATTTTGATTATACCTGTCTCTCAATTCAAAATTATTGTTATTATCCTTGTAACAAGTTTGATTCAAAAACCGTTGATAAGTAATGGAGATAGAGACATGCAACTGATCTCATTGTCACCCGGTATATGTCTTGATATGCAACCACCACAATATGAACATAAAAACATGACGTAAATTACAAAGGTTGAGTACATTGTTCCTGTTCAAATTGCATTTCTAATGGAGTGTTACATTTCATAACAAATGGTAATATGTCTATCAGCATAATTGCGGTTTATTCACTATTCAGTCCAGAAGTGCTGACTGCTTGTCATTCATTTCTAACGTAACTCTATCTGCAACTGTTGTTTACAAAATATACGCATAATTAATTATAAAAATTCAAAAATAATGTTTTGTTTCAAAACAAATACCTTGGATAAGACTATTACAACTGCTAGTCATAATAATGTTAAACTTCAAGGGAGCGTCTACTGCACTGAAAATATAGTAATAGGTAATTTTTTAGTAAATTTCAGGAGTTCAAGAAAGGATAAATAATTACACAGCTTTTCTAGATGCAAAGAATTTAGACAACAGAAGCAAAAAATTGGAACGGTATACTGCAATTTTAAAATCGAACAATAAATCATTAAGTCACCAATTTGATTTTCAAATGTTTGAAAACAAAATGCTTAAAGACAAATTTGCGAAAGTATAAAGTCCAGATCAGGTTCAAGCCCTAAACGGCAAGTTCAAGTGAAACAGTAACCACCTCCTTAAGGCTTAAAATTTTCTGTTCGTAAACCGGTTATAATATGTTGGCAGGTTGGTTTATTATTTCCCACTGTTCGAACGTCAACAAAATTTACAATTTAATTCTAAAATTTTAAACGAAGTCGGGTTTTGTGAAAATAACGGTTGACAATAATGGCAAAAGTGAGATAAAAAATATTGACATATCGACATGTTGTCCCTAATTGTATCAACTAATATAGAGGGACTCGATTCATAACTAACGCAATGAACATTAAAAAAAATGCTTTTAGTGTATTATATGTCGAAATACCCAGAGCTGTTGTAACGTTCTTGTTAAGAGTTCTGACGTTCGAAAAAATAGCATCAATATTGGGAAACGGCAATTTATCATTAGAAAATTTTTATGTTGCAAACAAACAAAGTAAGGGAAAGGCAACACGTATAAAACTTTTTTTTTCATCGCAGGCGAAATAATATTATATTTTGCCAAACCGTCAGAGATATCAGATTTTTCTGAGTATTATTAGGATTTTCAAAAATATGTACAGAGAGATCAAGAATAAAATTGATCAGGGGAGCCCATGGAATATATGACCACCGTTTACACTGCACCTTATATAAATTCCATTTGAACTATACTTAACTGTATTAATAGTTCATGTGACTTTAACACAATGTAATAAGCTGAACAAATATGCAAAAAAATGTAATTTAAACCAAATTCATAGATTGAATTGATGGGTAACATGAAAATGGCAATGGAGTAAGTTAAAAAATGTTGAAAGGGAATTTTAATCTTAAAAAACTGTGACAGTTCTATGTCAACAAAAAGCAGGCTGCATATTAGGTAAGTTTTAATGTTTTCAATGACTCCCACGATAAAGTTTATTTTTTATCTCGCTGTATATAAAATTAGCTTTTGTGTTATAAGTATATGAAATGTGTTTACGTAATAAATATTAAATAATTATATTAATTTTCATTGAATTTAATATATTTACCAAATATTTTGTGTGCCTTATCCAATTTTTATTTGTTACTTAACTACAATAATTCACTTCCACTTTATTGCATTGATTATGTTATTGTAACATAAAGGGTGAAATACATGTACACTCGTATTCAGAAAAAAGAGTACAAGTATTGCCAACGAATTTGGTAATACTTAAGTAATGTAAACTGAACTTTTTATAAAGGTTACTTAGCAACATTGAACTGAAAAAAGTCGGAAATGAATTTTTATCTACTAGCAACATGATATTGGGATGCAGTAAGTACACACCCATCCAAGTAATGTTAGAGACCTTGCAGTTCCAATCAATTAACTACACAATAAACATGAATGCAGTGATCTTCATTTACAAAATTATTAATAAAAAATTGCCTAGTTACTTGTTAAATTTCCTTACAAAAAATAACGATGTTCATGCGTACAACACGAGAAATAATAATAGTTTACGTTTCAATAATGATTTTCAATCAATATTTAATAAAGGAATTCAAATGTTCAACGCTTTACCAAAAGAAGTAAAAGAAGCAATTAGTGTAAACAATTTCAAAATTAGATATAACAAATGGGCATCAAAGCAACAAGGAAATGTACCTGTATAAAAAAATGTAATTTTCGTGTAATATTCAGTGATTTTCGTGTAACTTTATATATAGTGTCTTTACGTATGTATTTTAAACGTGAATGTTTTGCCTTTTATTCTATATGTAATTTAGTTATTAAACATTGGCATTTGTGTTGTACCTTATATTAGAATATGATAACTTTTAATTTAATATGTATGGATATTATTATTGTACTGAAATAGCGAAAGCTAAATAAAGAGCCATTATTATTATTATTATTATTGTATATTTTCGTCATAGAAACAAAATATGAAAAGCTACTCATAACTCCCAAAGAACTTGTCAAATTATTTCTCCCTCAAACTCATGTTAACAATGCAACTACAATTAACCTCGTAGCAACCATACAATGAGGCAATCCTTGATGTTACTTACACATTCTGATTTTAAATGTCATTATGACATTTTGAAATTTCATACTATTTTTACGAATATGCTAGTAGATAATAGCTATTTATGCAACAAGTGCTAAAAGTCGACGTTTATGCGCGAGACATGAAAATTATGAAACGAAGCCTTCGGCTTCGTTTCATAACATGTCTCGCGCATAAACGACTTTTAGCACGCGTTGCATACAATATTTTATCTACGACCTTAATTTTACCGTTATTAATCCATAAATATCGATTTAAGAAAGGTTCGCATCTGCGACACTTTTAATTTATGTCATAATGAACAGTAGGCTACGCCGCGCTGGCGATTGTTTGGCCACGCCCGTGCTGTCAAGGTGAGTTACGAAATGTAATTATTGATACTCCACAGATGACTGTATTCATTACATAACGCTTTAATTATTTCAAAAACGCTTTACCTGTAACGCAAGAAGCAACTAGAATAACTTTACAACTTCACTTGCAGTTCGAAATTGTAGTTTTGTAACCTCACTTCACTTTTAGCCCGTGTGCTAAAAGTAAACAGCTGATTTCTTTAAACACAGTAAACTATAAAACGTCACTTTCAGTGAAACAAGCTAGCGCTAAAAGGCCTACTTTTAGTAGTGGTCGTAGATAAAATATTGTATGCACCACGGGAGATATTAATGTTCTTTATCTTCGGTTGACTTACTGTAACACATGTCAACCTCAGGGAAAAACATATTCGTATCTCCCTTAATGCATAAATATCTATTATACAGGGTGATTCTTTAATATTGCAAAAAAATCTAACGACAGATTCTCTGGTTAAAAATAAACAAAAAATGTCGTATAAACTTGTGTCCGGAAACGTTTCGTTACCGAGATACAGGGCGTTAATTTTTTCATTAATTTACTTTTCATAATTATTAATATTTCAAATTTAATTGATAATTGGCAGGTTGAATGCTAGTAATATGGGCTGTTTTTATGTCATTACATTTCGCTTATTTAATCCAGGGGCGTGTCTGGGTGGGTGTATTTTATTTAATATTAATAAGAAAAAATAGTCCGATATTTGTATTTCGATAGAGGAGTAAAAAATACAACCTCACTACGATTTAGAGATGAAATAGTAGATTATGCAATGATTGAGAGAAATGCGTTATTTTGCTATATTTCTGACTCGAGGGCGAAGCCCAAGAGTCAGAAATTGCACATTGCATAATCTACTATTTTATCTCTAAATCGTAGTGAGGTTGTATTTTTTACTCCTCTATCGAAATACAAATATCGGACTATTTTTTCTTATTAATTAAGTTTCGCCAAGTAATTCAGATACACCCTGTATATCAGCCCCCATGTAGATTTAAAATTAACAAGAAGTTAAGTATTGAAAGCGAGAAATTGTAAAATATGTAATCCAAGAGACTTATACAAATCAAACAGTTAAATTGAATATCTTTTATGTACGACCGAGGGGAGTTGGTCACTTTATACCCTACAGGGTGGAAGGGATCAACTGTTACTAAAATTAAACACCATAATTCTCCAACTGTAATTGAAATACCCAAACAACTCTTTTTCTTTGTGCATTTTATCCAAATTCGGTCTTATCGAAACCACTTGTGCGAAGTTAAGTTCATATAAATTCATTCCGGTAACCATCAATCGGTTTAAGCAATTAAATGTATTTTTTTAATATCAATTTTTGACGCAAAGGCTATTAAAATTATGCAAAGTTCTTCTGTTTGATGTCTTCGAACTACCCTTCAATTTAATGAACATATCTATGAATCAGCCTATATTATGTATAAGGCTTAAAATATTTGCTATAGCTGTCAAATTGCACACGTCGTCACGTGCCAAGAAACAACGTAATTTTATGTACTCATATTTTTACGAATGTTTTTATCTTCTAAATAAATTTTATTTTTTATAAAAACAGTTTTAGAAATGAATGTTTTTTTAAGAAAACAGGCACGCACATAAATATCCCCTGCAGATTTGAATTTAATAATGCCGCAGAGGCCGCCCCAAAGCTTTACGCCCTGAGGCGATACCCTTGTCAACTAGGGGCTAGAGCTGGACCTGATTGTGACTTTTAACTTTTCTTTTTAATCATTCGGGTATGTACCCTTTAATCCACGGGACATGTTAGTCCTCGTTGTATCTTCCGTCTTTTTTGTTTGATGTGACAAACATAGCAAAGAACAGTTTTATTGCTAATTCCATCTCAATTGTCATAACTATAATCTCGTCTTCAGATTAAACACAGTGGCGTAGCCGCGTACTAGTGACAAATGGCGGTGGCCAATGCGTGTTCAAACCGCAATACCTGAAAGTGGCTAACAATGTTATCTGGCAAGTGCGGATCAATACGTTGTTATGAATTCATTTCTTGCGTGTGTTTTAATACCAGAGCAAAGTAATTGTTTCCTCGAGAGCTCCTCTAGCCGACCGAGGCCCCAGAGGACGTGCAATCTTCAATCTTATCGCGCCGTTTCTTGCCGCTTGAAGCCTTTAGTTAGTTTTCATGCTTGCGGCTCACTCACTGAAAAAGGATTTGTCATGAAACGAAGCCAATTTCTGGTTCTGTAGATCTCGCATTCTGATGACGCCAAACGCATAGCGATACAAACTGAAGGAGTACATTATTCTGCAGCGCGTGCTTCTATAGAATTTTACACCCGCTCTGAATGCGGCCAAATATTCGCATTTTCTTGGAAAGCAGGAACACCTCTACACACCCAGATGTTTTTATTTTAAATCGGCTTCTAGGGTAAAACCACAAAAAAATTATAGTTTCATAGTAGTATAAACTGGAGAAAGAACTCTTATTAAAATGGAATTTCTGCTTTGTGAATAAACACCCATCATTTTCTGGCTTAATGTGCCTTGCAGCTTGTGACGACGAGCAAGGATTCACGCGATGGCCATGCTGTTAGGTGGCTCGTGTTGTTTGAGCACCTTGAGAAGAAAGATACCTACGTAGGCAGATTTGACCCTGTAGCTGTTTGAACAGAGTAGCAAAATGTGTTGAAAACTCAATTTCGATTTTTTGGGGTGAATCCAATACTTCCTTTATTGTTTAAAGTAAAAATCTTATTATAATATTTCTTAAACTCCAATTCCTCTTTTAGGATATTGCCAATTTCGAAAAACGCCATTCTCTAACTAACTTAAAATCACTCGGTATATCTGACAGGAGCTAAATAGGTTTTCCAACAAGCACAAATTATTATTGGCGAAAAAATGTTTTTTGAAAAAAACAAAAATAAAAATGTTTTTCATTTGACGCCGACTTTTTGATGGTCACTGTATACACTCATTCAGAAGAAAATTATACACCCACTATTCACATTGCAAATGGGGCCAACTTAACAGTATTTATATGTAAACTTTAAAATACAGTTATACAGGGTGATTCTTTAATACTGAAAAAAAATTTAAAGGCAGATTCTTTGGTTAAAAATAAACAAAAAATGTCGTATAAACTTGTGTCCGGAAACGTTTCGTTGCCGAGATACAGGGCGTTAATTTTTTCATTAATTTACTTTTGATAATTATTAATATTTCAAATTTAATTGATAATTGACAGGTTGAATGCTAGTAATATGGGCTGTTTTTATGTCATTACATTTCGCTTATTTAATCCAGGGGCGTGTCTGGGTGGGTGTATTTTATTTAATATTAATAAGAAAAAATAGTCCGATATTTGTATTTCGATAGAGGAGTAAAAAATACAACCTCACTACGATTTAGAGATGAAATAGTAGATTATGCAATGATTGAGAGAAATGCGTTATTTTGCTATATTTCTGACTCGAGGGCGAAGCCCAAGAGTCAGAAATTGCACATTACAATTTTGGTAAAAGAACTAAGTTTCAACGTGTAGCATTAATACAAATAACACCGCAAATAGGGTGATATATAACAACCTGCTTGTATATATTTTATAGCTAATACGTCCATCACCTGATCGCCAGCGTGGCCGAGCGGGTAGGGAGCTCAACTGCGGTGTCACGGTACGGGGTTCAATTCCGACATCTGGCCACTGGCGGGCAGCCCACCCGGTCGCTTTAACAATTGGGTACCGAAACCATAATTGTGGAAGTAGGGAAACTAAGGCAGTCGTCGAAGGCATGATGCTAACCACATCACCCATTAAGCCGTTAATGGTGTGCCAGGTTGTCTGCGTTTCGGACAGAGATATTTCGGCGGCCCTGACTCGCCTTGTCTCAGGCCATGTTGTAATGTTTCGCTCCTGACTAAGCGCTACTGAACTTTAATCTGAAATTAAAAGCGGTTAATCTTCGCGTTTTTGGCGTTACACGAATCTTAGCCGGTAGCAGGAGGCTCGCAGGAGGCCCCGTTCTTCGTCGGCCGGAGCACCAGAAGTATTCGGCTAAATCTCGAACCAGTTTCCTGAAGAACCCGCTATTAATTAGCCTGTCCTGCTGTCGAAAGTTATATAGCCCATTGCTGAGTATCGGATTGCAATATTTTTGAATAATTTAACATTTTCGAGACCCCTGTAACTGCTTAGTTTCAAAGAACGTACCTCTGAGTATCGGAGTGCGCTCTTGCGAATTAATTCAAAGCGCTAAAGCTCACCTAACTTCTTAGTTAAAAGTAACGTATAGCTGAGTGCGCTATTCTCAAATCTTTCCAAGCCGGATTGTATTTCCACAGTCCAGCGACAATTAAAACCTTTTTGGCCAAAACCCGGCCCGACCCTCCCGGCCAAGTATGCGGCTCCCCCAGACCTAAGAGAACTACGTACTTGTACTGTAGGAGTCCGTCTGCTCCTCCTGGAAACGAACCTTGTCACGCGCGACCAGGTAGATAAGGGCGCGGAAGAATTTGATATATATACAGGGTGATTTTAAAATGTTTCGCCACACTTCGGGGTATTGTTCTACACACCAAGGCAAGTAAAAAAGTCCATGTAAACATGTGTCCGAAAATCGCGCGTTTCCGAGTTAGGAGCAATTTTTGAACTTGGGAAGTAGTCCAGTCAAATGGTGCTCAAAAAAGGGCGAATAGGGGAGATGTTGGGTGGAGTTCTGATATTTGGTTCCTATATGTTTTTTGGGTCGCTGTACACGAATATCAGGTTTTCCAACAAGAATTTTGACCGGAAACACGTTTTTTAAGCAAAAACCGTGTAATAAATCGTTTTTTTTAGTTTTTCTAAAATTACTCGAAAACTATCCAATTTCGTAAATATTGAACCTATATGAAATAAAAGAGAGTAAAATTTCTTACATTTTATGTACTAGCGGTTTTTTCTCCGATCAATCGTTCAGCCGCGAGAGCGCCGCGAAGTTAGGTGTTAAAAGGGAATTATGACAGTTTATTTCAAAGTAACTCGAAAACTATACATTTTTCGTAAATCAACAATGGTATATGAAATGAATCTTCATAATTGAAATGTTGGCAAACCCGATACTCGCGTACAGCGACCTAAAAAACATATAGGAACCAAATATAAGAACTCCAAAACTTTCCCCTATTTTCTACCATTTGACTGGACTATAATTTTGCGGCGCTCTCGCCGCTGAATGATTGATCGGAGAAAAAAACTTCACATACATAAAGTGTAGGAAACTTTGTCCTCTTTTATTTCATATAGGTTCAATAGTTATAAATGATAGATATCTTTTGGGTACTTTTAGAAAAACTAAAAAAAATCGGTTTTTTACAAGGTTTTTGCTTAAAAAAACGTGTTTCCGGTCTAAAATTTTATTGAAAAACCTGATATTCGTGCACAGCGACCCAAAAAACATATAGGAACCAAATATCAGAACTCCACCAAAACTCTCCCCTATTCGCCCTTTTTGAGCACCAATTGACTGGACTACTTCACAAGTTCAGAAATTGCTCGTAACTCGGAAACGCGCGATTTTCGGACACATGTTTATATGGACTTTTTTACTTGCCTTGGTGTGTAGAACAATACCCCGAAGTTTGGCGAAACATTTTAAAATCACCCTGTATATATATATATGGTAACGATATCATAGCCTCAGTTAATTCTTTGAAATTAAAACGAACCATAATTATTCAGTTTGTTTACAATACTTCAAGCTGTCAATAATTCCATTACTTTGATACAGTTCTACTAACGCTAGCCAAATCCCCTGTTGGTTCCAGCGACCGCCCATATCGGGGATCCCGGACTAACGCACAGACAATCGAGGTTGCCTACCTTCCCCCCGACACCAAACTGAATAATTAATTAAAACAGAATTGACTTTGTACATAGTTATGAATTATTTATTTAGTTATTTTCCAATTGTACATAGCCGACGAATAATAGTATTTTATTATACAAGACGATAAAGTTAAATTTTATCCATGAGTGAATCGTTTAACGTTGAGACGAAGTCGAGACGCTAATGATTCAAGAGTGGATGGTAATAACTTTATCGTCGTGTATAATACAACATTTTTTTTCTATCGCAAGAACTTTAACAATTTATTTCAAAAGAAAATAAGGAAAGTCAATCACATTTTAAACTCTCAGTAGCTAGAATGGTTTGCTAGGGTAATACGAAGCTGTAATATTTAATTTAAATAAAAGTTAAAAAATTAAATTACTTTATCTACCCTTGATGTTAAAGTGCTAGTTTATCTACCCTTGCTGTTAAAGTAACGCTTGATCTTTTGTTTTGAGTCGATTAAAGCACACTTTAACATTTGCTATACAAAAATGTAATTTCTGTTATTTGATATTCTTTTAATCAGTCAAAGTGAATTTAAATGGAACCGGGGCCCAGTCAGAAACTATCATTTATAAGGGCACAATGAATTAATGCTAATATTAAATAAATATACCAGGAACCGTGGCAATGTGTCTCCATGGAATGAAGTGCCCGAACTTTACTTTACGTCCATCAACTGAGTGCAGTTAAACTCGACATTTTCGTAGTTTATATTGTTACTTGAAGAACAATGAAAAAGATGCGTCATTGATTTGAAGGAGATAATTAAGAAACACGGCACAGTGAGCCTAGATGTAATGCTACGTTTGTCCTAAATTATACTGAAAATCTAAACAATCTTAATTCAGTTCGAAGGATTTGATCTACAATTGTATGTAATATAACAGTCATTCAAAATATTTAAATAATTTGGAAACACCACTACGTGTGATTTTCAAATTGCGCATTGCAATTCCTTCAATTTTAAGAAGACGTACATAAATTCAAATCTCCTACTCTATTTTATGGGCATCGGAACACCACCGCAGAACTCCTCAAAAGTGGAAAGCCGAATAAATATTTGTTCCGAAGTTCTATATTTTTAATACGCTTTATAGGTTTGCACTACCTTTAGGTTAGGGCTGCCAGCAGGCAACACTTCTTTACAATTCCACCAATACAAGGATTTGTTGCTGGCTCCTTGACCCCTGCACACGAGCGGTAATAACTCTCGGCTTACTGTAATGCGTTGCCTTCCCGGCATTCAACATGTGTTTCCGAATATACTTTGATGTAAATTGTATTACTTATCTAGCGCCCTTTTTAACCGAAGTTTCCTGTTCGGTTTGTTGCACTTATTTGCTAATTCGCGCATGACACTGCAAAGGTTGACGGTTGTTGGCGTGTTAAAATTTGAAGATCACTTTGAAAAGTTTAAATAACAAACTTCTTAGAATTTTAGCTATTTGCGTGTCTTGTTTACAAATTTTGTTTAGATTTTTTTTGCGAAAAACATAGTTTTGAAAAAATCAGAAATAGTAATTTACGTTACTAGTATAGAAAGTGGAGCTTTTCAGTACGAGTGAGATGTTTCCGGAAGAGGCCGATAAGTCGAGTCCGGAATTTCGAGACGAGTATGGAAAAGCCACTTTCATACGAGTTTCGTACAATATTTTTTCGTACACTAGCATACAAAACGGAATACTAAATTTATCCTCGTATATAGCAAATAAGTAGAGTAATGTTATTATGTACGTAACGTTTTATATGTGTTGTAACTAAGGAAACGTACGGCAAAATACTACTTTGCCGTACGAATACCGCAAAGTGCAACTTTCTGATTAATAAATTGTACGCAAAGTAGCTCTTTCAATGCTAGTGTACGAAAAATGATTTTTTTAAATTTCGCTATTTATGATTTTTCATTGTATTTAGAAATAATTATGGATATCAATCATTTTTTAACGTATATAGTTTTATATCCCCAGAGAGAAAGAATAATATTTATTTTGGGGTTATATATTTTTAAAATGTATTTATCTATTTACCCTATGCCTTGTTCATATACTTTACAATAATAATAATAATAAAAAGTGAGTGTATAAAATAAATGAATAGTCAACAATAAATGCCATCTACAGTTCAACGTCAAGATGTCTCAGCCAATCCACTGTAGCAGGCGTTGCATCTACGAAATCTTCGGAGATGGCCCGAAAAGCGCTATGTGCCCATTAGAACATAATGTGATTTACGGTTTGGTTCAGTTCCTCGCAATCGCAGGCGGCGGTGGGTCGCCTGCCCCATTTGTGCAAGGAACTACCGTACCTACCGTGACCAGTCCGGATCCTATTGCGGGCTGTCCAGGTTTTGCACGGTATATCGAAGCCTTGCGGTGGTTTCCCGGTATCCAAAATGTTATGTCAAACGGCTGGTACTTGGTTAGTCCATGGGGTTGGTCCATCAAAGCCCTCCGTGTTGAGCCTTTGTGCAGTTTTTACTACTAGCCGGGATTTAAGTCTTCGGAACGTTGTTTTCAGATCCTCGTGAATAGGATCTAGACCATTGGTAACAACCTTTCTGTATTCAATGACCAAGTTATATTGTCGACGAATGTTCAGTGGGTGGATGTTGCTTAGTGTGGGTAACCAGTGTGTTGGTGTGGATCTGATGTTGCCGGATATGATTATCATGGTTTGATTTAACTCGGTGTCGATTTTCACTATTTAACCAGACAGATGAGCAGTACTCTGCAGTGGAATTCATCAAGCTGAGTGCTGATGTTCTTAGTGCCGACGCTGAGGCTTCTCTTCTCAAGTTGTACCGTATAGTTTTGAGATTATACTCTTTCGCGTTCATAATTTGGATGCAGCATTAGACAAGTGCCTGTTATATGTTAAAGTTCTGTCGAGCGTGACCCCAAGATATTTTGGGTTGTTATTGTAGGGTAGGGACATTTAGTGTTAGATTTTCCATTCTGCCGCTGTTTCTACAGTACTGGTTGCTAGGCGCCATTCGCGAAAAAATCGGTGCAATAGGCTAAGATCTTGCGTGAGAAACATGCATGTTGATGTGCTATGCAGATATTGTTGGCATACACGCATTTCTTTAAAGTTGTTGCCACTAGGTTGGCAATGTACAGATTAAATAGGACAGAAGAGAGGACGGATCCCTGTGGTAGCTCAATATTTAGTATTTTGGATTTACACGTATTTTCTCCCATAATTACTTGTATTATGCGGTTGGAAAATATATTATTATGATACAGCTCAGTGTTAATTACACTACGTTAGGCGACCATATAATTATACACTGGTTTTTTGTTTCTGTAGCATAAATATTCAATTCAATTGCCCTGCTCTGCTAGCTATAAGTATTTATTTCTTGTTTTAAAATTTAATTTCAAATAATTTCTCTTTTAAAATTAATTAGAACATGAAAACTCAATCATCAGGGTTAGGTTCTTTCTATCTAGTTGTCTTATTTTTGCTTGTCATATTTAGAATAAATTTCAGTTGTCATATAACCTTAAATGTCACTTATCTTGACTGAAATCAAAATAATTCTATTACTTGTTATCAAATACGACCAACGTACATTATTTTCAATATGATTATGATATCTGACTTTATCTATCCTTTATAGTAAGTAATAACTTTTTCATTTAATTATTGTAAGTAATTAATATTGTTCATCTATTTCAGTTTTATTCTAAACTAAACTATTAACCAACCTTATTGACTCTACTAATTGCACATCCAGCATCGAAGATCCCCTTTGTACAACTAGTCACCACACGAAAATGTCCTACTGCAACCAAATGTCAAACCAATTTACATCCGTCAGATCTTCCAGAAAATATCCAATTAGTTGAAGACTCCAACCTCCTATTCTGCTAGTAAACTATTTTTTATGTTCTCCAACTAATGTTACTTCCTTTCAGGTTCCAATGTCATGACGATTCTACCTCTGCATGAAAATGACACCTCCAAACACCACCAATCACCCCGAACGTTTTCCAAGAAGATTCCTCAGTCCTTCCTCAGGCTCCTACACTTGCAGTACCATACCAGTCCAATCCTTTTCACTCCTTCCCATAAATTGTATCAGTTCCAATAAACCAGCTCAATCCAAATCTTAATTAAATATTGTAGTTTTCTGGTTATTTCTTTATAATTAACTGTTATGCACAATCTCTTCACTGATCATGTATTTCTATCACTTCAAAATAACATTTTCATATTTTTCCACCACGTAGATTTGTTAACAGCCGTTTTATTTGCATACCACCAAAATTATTCATACAAATAAGGCATAATTTCAAATTTTATTGTCTCAAAAAGGTTTTTTTAAAATTCTGTGTACAGTTTTTATAAGTTTGTTATTCTTAATAATTTAAAACAACTCGCTTAACTACCATATTTCATTATTGATGCTTACTATATTTAATATACATTTGAAACCTACATACTTTGTTATAAATTTAATATTTTAATTTGGTCTGTCGTATCTGATATCAGTATTAAATAATTTCTATCTTTCCAACATTTTTACTTTATACATTAAAATATATGAAATTTATTCTTTCCAATCTCATTTCTTAAAATATAATCTCTATTTAAAATTTAATTCAAATAATCTTTTCTATTCTAAACTTTTATAAAGACTGACTTCAATGCTTTACCAAATTCTCTTATCATATTTTATTATCAAACCATATCCTCTCATATGATATCATAACATAATTTCCTCAATTTAAAAAGAAATTTAAAATAAATACTTCTATTTCTAAATTTGCCTTTTTAAAATTTTAAAATAATTCTATTCAGAACATTCAATAATAACTTCTAACATTACAATTGCAATAAGTTTATAATAGTAACGAATTATTTTTAGTTTCCATAGAAACACATTTTTAATTATTGAACAAACAACAACCTTTAAAATATTTACATTTCCTTAACTAATGTACGGATAAATCATTGTTATATGGAATCTTCCTCTTATTCGTCCATCCTTTTCATTTATCAATTCATATGTATTGTTATTAAATATTTTCTGTATTCTATAAGGCCCTTCATATGCATATAAAAACTTTGCACATATCTTTTCTTTTCTGTTAGCTACTTTGAGTTTTTTAACAATTACTAAATCCCCTATTTTAAATTGTACTCGTTTTAAAATTTTCTTGTTCTGTTTAATTTCGTACCTATCATGAATTTTTTTCAATCTGCTTCTTGCTTTTTCTAACAATTGTATTATTTCCACATTACATTGTTCTCTTCTCCATGGTCTAGCCGGAATTATTTGTTGACATAAAGTAATTGGACTAATTTCTGTCGTTGTATTTGGAACATTGTTTATAAAATTCTCCACATCTAACAAATATTGAACCCATTTATTATGCTGTTTATGTGTTAATATTCTCAAATATTTAATCACCTCTTTAATTTACCTTTCTGCTAAATTACCTTGAGGATGTCTTATGCTGCAAAAACAAATCTTAATTCCCTTTTTACCTAAATTGTTCATTAATCTTGTATTTTTAAAATATGTTGCATTGTCTGCCAAAATCTTTCTTGGTTTACTTACTTGTTCTTCAAAATTTTCAATTGACTTAATCACATGTTTAGTATTACAATTTTTCGCTGGATATAACTTTATAAATTTTGAAAATGCATCTACCATTATTAAAATATGCTTAAACCCATATTGTCCTGTAACTAAGTTTGATAAGTAATCAATAGCTACCAATTCCATCGGTTCATTTACTCTAATACTTTGAACAAAATTCTGATTTTTAAAATTCTTTTCTTTAGCAAATTGACAAATTTGGCAAGTCTGTATTAGTTGTTTAATAATTTTGATGTCATTTTTCGAATAAAAACATTCCCTAAATATTAACCAAGTTTTTCTTGCTCCACAATGTCCAAATATTGTATGTATTTCTTCAACAACTTCTAACATATCTTTCTTACTTAACACAATCAATTCTTTATTTCCCAACACTTTTACTAACAAGTTTTCTTTAATTTGATATCCTTTATAATCCAGATCTTGACTTTGCAATACTAAATTTCTTAATTCTTGAATCTCTTCTAACATCTGTTTATTTAAAACTTCTTGTTTAGATAATCTCCCTTCCTTATAAATTTTTTCAATACCAATTAAAATTTGTTTTGGTTTCTCATAATTAGGTACATCTTTTCTACTTAAGAAATCTGCAACTATATTTAACTTTCCTGGCCTGTGTTTGATATCAAATTCGTATTGTTGTAAATATAATGCCCATCTGTATAACCTGTCATTATGGAAAGTTTTATTTTTCAAAAAACGAAATTGCTGAATTATCTGTTTCTATTTCAAATTTGTTCCCTGTTAAATAAAATTTTAATTTATTAATCGCAAATATAATCGCCAACATTTCTTTTTTGCTACGGTATATCTAATTTCATACCCTTTTAATATTCTTGAAATGAAACATATGGGTACTTCTATCCCATCTTGTACTTGTATTAGTTCTGCTGCAATTGCTTGATCAGATGCATCCGTACGTAATATAAACTTTTCTTCAAAATTCGGATATTTCAGTAATAATCCTTCATAAAACCTCTGTTTGATGGTATTCAATGCTTTTTCTCTTTCTTCATTCCAAGACCATTTTACATCTTTTCTTAATAATTCTACTAAAGGTAACGTCAACTCTGAGTAGTTACTTATAAACCTCTTGTAATAATTGAAAACACCTAATAACCCCCTTAACTTTTTTAAATTCGTTGGACGAGGTAAATTCTTGATTTCCTCCAGACGTTTTTCATTTATGGTTACTCCATTTCTACTTATTTCATATCCTAAATAAGTTACATTATCTTGCATAAATTCGCATTTTAAAATATTCAGTTTTAATCCATTTTTATTTAATGTTTCTACTATAATTGATAAATGTCTTAAATGTTGTTGTTCGTTTTCAGAAAACAATAAGATATCATCAACGTAATGCACACAAAAGTCTTCAAATTGGTTAATATCTTCTGCATTGCTCTTACTAGCGCTGCACAAGAAGTTGATAACCCAAATGGTACCACTTTAAATTGAAAAATCTCTCCATCAATACTGAAACCAGTATATTTTCTCGACTCTTCATGTAATGGAATAAGCCAAAACGAATTTTTCAGATCTAATTTTGTAAAAATCTTCTTATCCCAGATTTTACTTAATAATGCATCAATTATTTGTGGAGATTCGTATTGTGGCTTTGTAATTTGATTAATTCTGCGTGCATCCAAACATACACGAAGAGAACCGTCACGTTTTTTAACTACAACTAAAGGATTGATAAAATTACTCTTTGAAGATTCTATTACTCCATCTTTTACCATTTTTTTAATTTCATTTCTAACTTGTCCTCTTAATGCAAATGGAATAGGGTAAGATTTACTATTAAAACTTTTTGATTCATCAACCTGCAATTTATGAATATATTTTTGTGCTTGTCCTACCTTTTCATTAATAACCTCCTTATTTCTGTGAATTATTTCTAATATTTGGCCTTCAAATTGTTTATTCTTTTCACCTATTTTTAACTCATTCAGCAAAAACCCATTATAAATATTATTATTCTCTATATTATTTATTATATAATTATTAATTACTATACCTTCATTATATTTCATCATGTCTTCAATTTTCTTTAATTGACAACATTTATCTTCTTGGCTGACTCTATTAGTACAAATCCAAGATTTACTTAACCCCTTTAAATGAATACACCTTTGTGCACCATCTATTTTAATACCCACTTGCTGAATAATGTCAATTCCTAATACCATATCTACGCTAAGGCCTTTTACTATAAATAATCTTACAACATTTTCCCATTGATTGATAATTATCTTAATGTTTAACATTCGATTCGTGGTTGATATTTTTCTTTTGGTTGATGATAGCAAATCTATTTTATTTACTTTAATTATATGTTTATATAGGACATTTAAGTTATTCAAAATTATTTCCTCATTTATTAATGATGCCATCTCACCACTATCTATTAAAGCTAAATATTCAATATTATTTAAAAAAACTTTAAGAAATGGTAGTGTTGAAATTTGGTTTTCTTCTTCTTCATTTTCAAGTAAAAATTCTCCATCATTTTCATAGCTATTATTAAAATACGTGCGGTTCTTATTTAAACAATTTACAATTGAAGTTTTTTTTTATCTTCTGAGTATGCTTCCGAAACCTCATCTTCTTCTATACGATCTACTTTTTCTTGTCTCGGTCTTTCATGATTGTAATCTTGCCTATATACTGTATTTATGTACTGCCTTTTAGGATATTTATTTCTCATGTCTTCTTGATTCCTTTTCATGTCGTTTTGATCATCAATCATTTCATGGTATTTCTTGCGTTCATGATTATCCATATTTTTATTCGGATATTCCCTATCATAATTCTTGTTATAATTTCTATCATAATTATTGTAATTATTCCTGTTCAAATAATTTCCATGCTCATTATTGTTTCTCCATCTATCAAATCTCCTGTTATAATTATACGCATTAACATTCCTGTCTCCTTGTTTAAAATTATTGTGATTGTACCTGCCAAAATTGAATTTTTGTTGATTTTCTTCAAATTTTCTCTTACCAAAATTTTGAAAATCTGTATCTTCTCTTCGATTGTTAACCCTATGATTAACAATAGCCATATCATAATTTCTAACTATTCCTAAAAATTCCTTCATTGTTCTAATATTTTGGACTGCAACAGCTCTTGTTATTTCTTCCTCCAAATGTCGTGATAAGTGTTGTACGATTTCTTCCTCATCTAATTTTGGTGTTAAATGTTGAGCTCTATTAAATTTATGGATTACGTACATTTCACGAGTACCACCTTTTTCAATATATCTCCCAGTTGTTAACTGTGTTCTAACTTGAGCCTGATGTGTGTTACTCCAATATTGGTCCTTAAATAATTTCCTAAATTCTTCATAACTGTTATATTTTGACTTTACAATACTGTGCCAAACATCTGCGAAACTTTTTAAACTCATATTAATTATTTGTAACCTTTTATTTTCATCAGTTATAGTCTTCATAATATCATCTAATTTTACTAAAAATGTCATAGGTTGTTCCCCTATTCTACCTTCAAAAATAGGTACCATGTCTGCTTGAATTCCTAAATAAGTACTCCTTTGATTACTATTCAAATTTTCAGCACCATCTTGTATTCTTTGAAACCTGTCTTCTACCTCCTTAAACTTCTTTGTATGATCCTCTGTCATCAAACTTACGTTTCTTGTATTATTCTGAATTTCACCTTGCAATTCTAAACAGTTTTGTTCTACCTTTCTTTCAATTAGATTCACTCTTCCATCCATGTGCTCTTTCTGTCCTTTGATTGTGTCTTCTATCGTTGACTTCATTCCTTCTAATTTTCCTTCTAGTTCTTCTTGATTCTTTACCAACCTTTCTCCCATGGTTTGTTTTAAAGTGTCCTCTAACTTTTTATTTTCTTCCTGCCTTTCTTGTCGTATTTCATTCTTAACTTCATCTTTATACTTTTCTAATGTTGAACAAATATTATTAATTTGCATTTGCAATTCTTGTTTATTTTCGATCTGAATCTTATAAAATTCATCCTTCAACTCCTTCATAGCTTCTTCCATCTTTTCTGCATGCTTCTTACTTTCCTCAGCTTTTTCCTCAATTAACTTTTGTGATCTTCTTTCTCTTTCCTCCGCATCCTTCTTACTTACTTCAGCATTTTTCTCAATTGACTGTTGTAAATCTTTCTTCAACTCTGCTGCATCCTGCTGTATCGACTGTAGTAATTCTCTTTTAGTTTCCTCAGCTTCTTTCTTTGACTTGTTTTCCCTTTCCTCAGCTTCTTTCGCAGTTCGTGTAATGAGTGCCATTATCTTTTCAATATCTGTAGTTGATATTCCTGTTGGTTCTTGCAATTGTAATCTTACCTGGTCTCCTTGTACCCTTTCTTCTTGCTGTACCTCTTCACCTTCTACTCCGGCACCACTCGCTACTACTTCCATCTCTTCTTGTCCTTCACCTTTTTCCTCTTCAATCTTCTTACCTTTTCGTGTAATTCTTTTATCAGCCATTTTATTATTTACTTTACAAAATATGATTACCCTTGTAAAATCCTTTTATAAAATTATAAATCTTTGTATTTGTTCAACAATTAACCTTTTATAATAATTAATAATAATTAGATTCAATGACTTTAATTATTGATTGTTCTGTCCTGTTGTATTTTTATTTATTTCAAAAGAAATCTTATCTGACACAGTTTAAATTCTGTTTATTCTTTTTTAATTGCCAATGCACCCAAATTACCTAAATATACTCTTGTAAACTAACCAACAGTCACAATAAGCCCCATTTTTGAACTTTCAATTACCCCACATTTTTGGCTCGTCATATATTTATTGTAATCAAACATGGTTTATTCTATTTCTACTTTTTCTCAAGCCCCACGTTGTTGCGTCATATAATTTTATTATGATACAGCTCAGTGTTAATTACACTACGTTAGGCGACCATATAATTATACACTGGTTTTTTGTTTCTGTAGCATAAATATTCAATTCAATTGCCCTGCTCTGCTAGCTATAAGTATTTATTTCTTGTTTTAAAATTTAATTTCAAATAATTTCTCTTTTAAAATTAATTAGAACATGAAAACTCAATCATCAGGGTTAGGTTCTTTCTATCTAGTTGTCTTATTTTTGCTTGTCATATTTAGAATAAATTTCATTTGTCATATAACCTTAAATGTCACTTATCTTGACTGAAATCAAAATAATTCTATTACTTGTTATCAAATACGACCAACGTACATTATTTTCAATATGATTATGATATCTGACTTTATCTATCCTTTATAGTAAGTAATAACTTTTTCATTTAATTATTGTAAGTAATTAATATTGTTCATCTATTTCAGTTTTATTCTAAACTAAACTATTAACCAACCTTATTGACTCTACTAATTACACATCCAGCATCGAAGATCCCCTTTGTACAACTAGTCACCACACGAAAATGTCCTACTGCAACCAAATGTCAAACCAATTTACATCCGTCAGATCTTCCAGAAAATATCCAATTAGTTGAAGACTCCAACCTCCTATTCTGCTAGTAAACTATTTTTTATGTTCTCCAACTAATGTTACTTCCTTTCAGGTTCCAATGTCATGACGATTCTACCTCTGCATGAAAATGACACCTCCAAACACTACCAATCACCCCGAACGTTTTCCAAGAAGATTCCTCAGTCCTTCCTCAGGCTCCTACACTTGCAGTACCATACCAGTCCAATCCTTTTCACTCCTTCCCATAAATTGTATCAGTTCCAATAAACCAGCTCAATCCAAATCTTAATTAAATATTGTAGTTTTCTGGTTATTTCTTTATGATTAACTGTTATGCACAATCTCTTCACTGATCATGTATTTCTATCACTTCAAAATAACATTTTCATATTTTTCCACCACGTAGATTTGTTAACAGCCTTTTTATTTGCATACCACCAAAATTATTCATACAAATAAGGCATAATTTCAAATTTTATTGTCTCAAAAAGGTTTTTTTAAAATTCTGTGTACAGTTTTTATAAGTTTGTTATTCTTAATAATTTAAAACAACTCGCTTAACTACCATATTTCATTATTGATGCTTACTATATTTAATATACATTTGAAACCTACATACTTTGTTATAAATTTAATATTTTAATTTGGTCTGTCGTATCTGATATCAGTATTAAATAATTTATATCTTTCCAACATTTTTACTTTATACATTAAAATATATGAAATTTATTCTTTCCAATCTCATTTCTTAAAATATAATCTCTATTTAAAATTTAATTCAAATAATCTTTTCTATTCTAAACTTTTATAAAGACTGACTTCAATGCTTTACCAAATTCTCTTATCATATTTTATTATCAAACCATATCCTCTCATATGATATCATAACAATATATTTAATCAGGCGGCTTATTTTCGTACACTTTAAAGTTTTTAGTAGCTTGTACGTCATCCCATCTTTCCACACCGTGTCGAAGGCGGATGTGAGTTCTACGAATATAACGCCGGTCTTTGAGCACTTCTCAAATCCTGCTTCAATATACTCAATATAGGTGGTCAGAGCTAGCACTTCGTCGTCGCAGCTGTGGTTTGGTGTAAGCCCAGCTAGTTCTTGAGGAATAAGCCTGAAAATACTTTATTCTGTTATATATTAGTCTTTCTAGCAGTTTGAGGCTGATACTCAATAGTGTTATGGGTCTATAGCTTTCTGGAGCCGTGGGGGTTTGCCTGGTTTTTGTAGCGCAATTATTTTAGAAAATTTGAATTCTGGTGGGAGAGCGCCCGTGTTGAGGATGTCTGTGAAGAACTCTCTCACTCATTTCTTGGAATTTGGCCACAATGTGTGAACAATTCCAGATGGATACCATTGAAACCGGGTACCTTTCCGCTTTTCATAGCTTGGTTGGCTCATTGGAGCTGAATGAATTAAAAAAGCTTGGCATGACACCACATTTGCGTCTCAAGCCTACCAGAGCTTTTCTTACTTGTTTAGAAAATACTTTATTTGATTTGGCTTTAGACGACTCCACAATGCGATTGGCTACTTGATCAGCTGACTAAGGTTTATAGGAATGTTACGGTATAAAACCGTCGTTAAGACCCCTAATAAATTTACGTAGCAATGCTTGCTCCTGCGTGTCCCTTCCAGCATATTTGTCTCCGGTTAAAACTCAGTTGGGAGGGCGGTTCGAACGACTGGGCACAGTACAGGGTGAGGTAACACGATAAGGGTGGTTGACGATAATTGGTTAAAAGAAGATTCGACGGGCGCCACGACTTTTGGGGATGCCAATCTCAATTCAACAGACCATCGGCTAAAAGCCGAAGTCCAACAGCCGTTGCCTCGCGTTGCTACCCCCGGGAGGCGCTCCACAACTGTAGAAGTTTGTACCTACCTTTGGGTGTCCCTCCTGCAGTTATTGGGGCCCTGGACAATGGAGTATATACAGCGCGACAAGAATACAAGTTCCTGTCACTTTAAATGAACACACACAAATAAAGCACAAGAGTTGAGTTAAATTAAAGTAATCTATTAACTCAAAATTTACACACATAGATCTGGACATGCAATATGCATTGAAATAGGGGTTATTCAACGTTTCACAGTAGTTAATTATCTTAAGATGGGGACAGAACGTCCACTGAAATCTTTTGGCACCTGAATCCAAGAAGCTAGAAGTATAATACCCGTTTAGGTTTTTCTCTGTACTTCCAGTCAAGTTACCACAACATATTGAAATGATTCTGGCTCTTACTTTGTCTTACCTATGAGTATATGTTTATAAATTTTCTTTTAATCAATTTAAATTGCCCTGTTTGTTATTATTTGAGTATTAAAAATTATTTTTTTATCTAGATTGCTTATTCTAAAACAGTTTGTTCTGATTTTAATTTTGACAACTTAAGATAACTTCTGTTACGTGATACGTCACACAACTTTCAAAATTGAATGACAAATACCAGATTGTTACATTTGTTATATAACAATATAAAACAGTACTTATCTAAATACCTAAACTCATCCACCTTTCACTCTAATTTATCAATGTCCCCGGCAGACACCAAGTCGTCCCACTCAAAACCACGGTAAAGGTCTCCAATGACAACCAAAAACTACCCTACAGCATGGATCCAAACAAACCTCAGTCGCAGTTGTCTCACTTCCACACCGAATCCAAAACACCCTCATGAAGCACACTACAGCTCATCATCAAGGGTCCCGAACAAGGATAAGATACCAGACCACAATTTCCAAGCACCACACACATGTTCACTCCTCCGAAGACTTCCCGGAACTCTACTTTCGTGCCAGCAGCTCGCTGCAATCCAACTCGATCGATGTGCAATGTCAAATGTAATTCCTCAACAAACTTAATTTAGTATTTCTCTCTATTTATTCTCCTCTGTAGATTAGTCCTGCTTTTAGTTTAGTTTCTCACCATATACTTCCTATCTTCCTCCATTTGGTATCTCATCTTCTTATTTTAAAATTTCATTTTTATTTTACCAAGTGAACTCCTTTCAGTCTTTAAACATATTACTTTTTAAATGGGGTTTATTTCATAATTTTAAGTTACACCAAATTAATTACAGCTTTACATTTTCAAATTTGTTATATTAATAATTAAAACAAAGTCCTTAACGATATTTTATTTTCTCCTTCCAACACACTATATCTTTATTTTCGATTTCTACCCACTATGTGCAATAATCTATTTCGATTAAGTATTTATCATTACTTTCCAATTTCATATTAAGATGTTACATTAAATTCGAATCCTTCTGTTTTTCAATTAACCTCATTTTATTCAATTATAAATTCTATATTCTTTTCTAATTACCTATCAATTATTCAAATACCCAATTCATATTAAAATTGATCCCTATAATATACAACTACTGTAATCCCTTAATCCTATTTAAAAAATTATTTGTATATTACTGTATTCATATCATTACGATATATAACGTTACGTACAACTCAAAACGGGCGGTACCTATTTAATATTATAAGGTACAAAATAGCATGCATTGTTCATCGAATGTTTACGATACGCACACCATTTTTAGAACCAATAGCACTCTTAGAACATAACAATTCACAGTACCTTTTTGTTGGCGTAGGGCTCCAACAACTGCAGTTTTCTATGAAAACAGGCGGGGAGTGCCTCACGTGGGGGTCCTCTGCGATGTTGCTTGAATATGGGGCACTTAGGGGACGATCGGACGAGCAACGGGGTGGGGACAGCTTAATCAGGGATGATGGTGTATTAAAATCCGTCCTACGAAGACTTGGGACTGGATCCTAAGGACGAGCGACAGAGATACACCCTGTATACAGGGTGTTGAAAAAGTCGCGCAATCGAAGAGTATCATGATGTTCTTCATGGGTAAAGTAACAAAAAAGTTAATACAATGTTTTTTATTCCGACAACGGTTTCAGAGATAATGCTGATTTTAAGTTAGAAAATATGGCAACACTGTACAAAGGAGTTAAGTGCCAACATACATGCATTACAAAAAAATGACCTGTGTCTAGATTCTAATTTTTTACGTTTGTTGTGTGCTTTATAAGTTTAAATTAAGCAATGGTAGTTTATAGTTTGAAAAATTGTTTATTTTTAATTTTCAACAGAAGTAAAAATTATAAGGTTTATTAATAGCAAAAAGGCCGTTAAATTAAGTACATAAGCATATCAAAATATTCGTTATTTGTATATTCCATTATTACGCGTTTGAAATTAATGTACTAAGATTCGTGGTACTGTCAGAATTTGATATTTTGACAAAACATTGTTTTTTATTGAAATATGGTGACTAGTTTATTGTGCTTAAATACATACAAATATTGCAGGATTGTCAGATCGGCAATTTTGTATTTTCAACAATATTTTGTTCTATGAGGATGTCTAATAAAACTGTTATTCATTACTATACTAACCGGAAATTGTTGATATAGATTAACGCTTTTATTTTGTTAGGAAAAATTGTTAAAACAATTAATATCATAGCTTTAGAACAGTTTTAAATTTTGGTAGAAGGAATTTTATATCTTCCGATATAAGCATAGCAGCAAATTTTTAAAAACGGATTTATGATACTTATTTGATGTCAATTACGGTAGTACTATACGATTGCGGCTCTTTTTCAACACCCTGTATATGCTTGCAGCGCACCTTTTAGTGAGTTGGGGTCTTCACCAAAAGGTCCGCACAGCCGAGCCGGAGATTTGGTATATTGGGTTCATTACAGGGTTGACACGAATTTGAGAGATATTTGACTAAGAGTGGTTTTCGATATGAGGAAACTTCAATACTTTGTACACTTATTAGTGTTGAAGTAAAAGTGCCTTGAGATAAAACTAGGGCAACAGATGACGTTACCTGTCTTGAAATTGATTTAAACTAAAAGGTTTTGTCCCAGGGGGTAGGCGTACGAATACGGAAGTGTAGTTTTGTTCAATCAAAAGTTGGAGTCTTAATAGGAACTAACTCCAAGTTTCTTCAGCAGAAGTAAGTAAGTAAGTAAGTAAGTAAGTAAGTAAGTAAGTAAGTAAGTAAGTAAGTAAGTAAGTAGGTAAGTAAGTAAGTAAGTTTATTTTCCTTTAACAAATAATACAATGTATTCGGGAAAGAATGTACAGTGCCTTGTAATAAATACGAGTAAATTAAATTAAACTTAAAAGGGTTCAATTTTGCATAATCAAAGTGAATCCACTTTCATTCATCAGGTAGATTGACAGTCGTAAAATTCTTGTAAATAATAAAAACTGTGTTTCAGGTTTTTCTGATTGACCGCTTAAAGTCCATCTAAGAGACTGTCTCATTCCATTTTGCCCTTGTGGCTTGATCGAGGCTGTGAATTAGGTTATCTGTGACATCAGTGCGGCCATTCTTTACAAAGTCATTGTACAAGGACGCACAAGTTGCTGTAACCACGAAGTATGAGCTTTTAGCCGTTGATACCGTTAATTTCACAAATCTGTGATAATTGCATACCAATGGCGGGATCTATCGGATATTTTTATTCAAATAGTATGTGAAATTGTCCCAATTTGCTTTTTTAAAATTACAACGTGGTAGAGGGGTGGATTCGATTATCGGTATTTGCCGGTCGATGTGGACGTGGAAAGCCAATTAAGACATGTCAAGTTATAAGTGGTGGGACTCCGTTCGCATCCGCACTGACAAAACATAGGTCAAGGTTTGATTCACTGTTCAATCTGTCTGATTTGAAAGTGAGTATGCCTTTGGAGTTGAAAACTTGGTGCAGTCCGGAAACGTCAGTCCACTCGGCTAAATTGATTCCATTTGCATCGTATTCATGGTAATCCCAGGAGGTATGGTGATTATTAAGGTCACCTAGATATATGAGAGGATATTCTAGTGTTGGCAAGTTTTAGTTCGTGTATTGTAGTCATGCGTATGATTTTGTAATATGTTTTGTGTTTGAATGTAAAGACCGTCATGACTTGTATATACAGTTGCCTAATAGTACTGAGTTGGGTTTCTTTAAATAATAGATTGGATGGATAGTAGTAATCTTTACGAAACATAATTTTTATAATAAATTTCTGAACAGCTTCTAGATTGCGTAAATGACTATTAGCAATACCCCCCCCCCCCCCCAACCTATTATTCCATATCTAATTATTGACTGTACTATAGAAAAGTAGACGAGTTTAATTGTGCTGTGTTTTAATATGTTTTTCAATAATTTAGATTTATAAACAGTTTTTCTAAATTTTGTAACTAGTACATCAACATGTCATGTCCATTTTAAATTTGAGTCAATATATATTCACTTATAATACCATGAGTAGTCAAAGTTATGTCGACTATTTTTGTGGTGGTGTCACGAATGTCCATTGCGCTTTGGTACGATTAGGACGAGTGTGCTAGCACGAGTCCTAATCCCAAGCGCAATGGACATGAGTAGTGATACCACTGCAAAAATAATCTACTTAAATTTGACTAAGAATGGTATTCGAGGGACTATTTAATGAACCAAACTACTTTTTCAAATTAGTTTTCAGTAAATCTAGCAACAAACTACCCAATTTCTATAGTAACAGAACACCAATATTGACTTTTTCTAATAAAAATCACATTTGTTTAAAATAGTCACTTGAATACCTTCTAGGAAGATATATCCACTGATATTGTTTTGATTGGTCAAGAAACGTCAGAATTCTGGATTTTTATTGGTCACTAAATATTTTATTTTATTAGCAGCGAAAATTTTATGGGTACATTGGCAATTAGCTCTGTTTGTTTCAGTACATGTCAAGGAATGTATCTTTAACTCATCAACTTTATTCTCAGGTGCTGGGGTTAAAGAGAAGGATACAAATTTTGTTTTATTTAGATTTAGTGATAAGCTATCAAGATCAAGTTTGTGCTTAATAATTGCCATGCAGTTCTCCACTTTACTAACCACCTCATCCCATGTATTTGCTCCAAAAGAATTGCAGTATCATCAGCAAATGATATTATATTACAGTCCAGGTTCAGTTTAACTAAATCGTTTATGTAGACAAGAAACAAAATTGGGCCCAGGACTGTTCCTTGGGGTACGCCTATTTTTACATCAAGTGTATTACTTTTAACATTATTGACGCTCACAATTTGTCTCCTGCCTGACAAATATGATTCAATTAAGCTATTTGCAAGACCTCTAATTCCAATATTATATAATTTTCTACAGAGAGTGAGAAGGTTAACAGTATCAAATGCGTTTGAGAGATCTAAGAATACTGCTAAAGCTTTTTTATTGTCATCCACCAATTGATACAAATTCTTGGTAAGTTCAAATATGGCATCATCAGTACCTAGACTATCCCTAAATCCAAACTGTTTTGGTGAAAGCACACTAAATTTGCTCAAAAAATTAATTATTCTTAGCTTAATCGTTTTTTTCAATTTTATACTGCTTGTTAGAGAAATTGGACAATAATTCGTAGTTAGCGATTTATCTCCACTTTTCTAAATTGGTATTATTATGCTAATTTTATAGATTTCAGGAAATTTGCCATTTTCATAACAAAGATTAGTTATGTGTTTTAGGGGATTTACTATATAAGGGCCACGTTTTTTACCAAACTGTTAGATATTTCATCATTTTCTGCCCTCCAGAATTTTTTAGTGAGTTGATATGTTTTAATATTTCAATTTCCGTTGCAGGAGTAAGATAGATTGAGTTAGGGTCAAGATAATCTGGGAGTCCACGACCGTTTGTAATATTAATATTTTTAGACATTTCCAAAGCTATACTTTGAAAGAAATTATTAAAATGGTTACAAATATCTTTAGTATCACATATTTCATTTCCTGAATCATCAGTAATTGTAATTATAATATTTGATTTTGCCTGTATACCTGTTACGCCATTAATAATTTTCCATGTCGTCCTTAGATTACCATGTGTTTCTTCTAGTTTACCTTTATAATAGTTAGTCTTTGTCATTTTAATTAAATTTGTTAATTTATTTCTATACTTTTTATATCTATCTACTAAGTTAATATTTTGAGGATTCGTTAATACACGTTTATGCAATGCATTCCTATTTCGTATTGAACATATTAATCCATTTGTTATCCACCGTTTAATCTTATTGTATTTGCTCTTAGCGTTAATGATTACCTGACATGCCAATAAATAAGTTTTCAATTTCTCCATAGATAATTTGACGGCAATGTCAGCATCATGAGTTGCAAAACACATTCCCATGTTACAGCTTCCAAATATTCAAATAATTTAATATAATCAATTTTAGTTATAGTTTTCTCGTAGTTAATTGAATCTTTAATATTTTTTGAACCAAAATGTTTAATTAACAGAGCCGATGAGTAGGTAATGGTTAGTTATTTTTGATTATGCTTCTGGGCATGAAGGCGTATATGTACGTAATGTTATACCGGAGATCACAAGGATAGTCTGGACGACCAAATGTTCTAGCTCATTAACGTTACCCAGGGTGCACGTGTAATTTTTTGCTACGGCCGCGAGCTAGAGTTGCACCATAGTAAAATCATGATATATAAAATAATGGTTACTGTCAACTGAAATGTGTAGGTGTGTGTGTATGTGTATGTGCAAGTTACGCAGTAAAAGAAAGTCGTGTGATGTCGATACCTTATTTTATAGGTACAACTGTCAACTAATACAGCTTTCAATTCTTTGCTATAGAGTTTGTATTTGTCGAAATTCGTGAGAGGACGTTTTTGGTGATGGCCTCAGGGCTTTTACAGCGTCCTTTGTTCTACAATCTGCAGCGAATCAAGCAGTTTGTGCAGAGTCACGTTCTGTAATCCGATGGGGGAGTGAGTCTGCATCTGATTCTTTTGATACCTCTCTCCGTTATTGGATTTTGGGTTTAGAAATGAATTCTTTGGACATGTAAGTATGCGTCTTTGGGTGAAATAATTGGAAGTAGGCGCCGGCGAATTTCTGAGTACATGGCCCATATCCTTGAGGTGAGTTATTTTTTAAATGTTTCTCTGTCCGTTCTCGCTTGAACGCATATGGCCTATTTAAGCGAATTTCTAGCTGCACCTACCAACTGTTCCCGTATCTACAGTGGTTCCCGCAAATTAACCCGACTGCATCTGCCCGCCGCCATTGCGTGGTCTTGTCAAGTTTTGGGCATCTGGAATTGGTTTACGTTGATTTCTGTCGAATTCCTCTTGCTACTGGGAATTTAGTGCCGCTCCTGATTTGCAGTAATGACGGCCGACGGACTTTTTCGCCGGAAACGATCTTGGCCTACATCCCTGCAGGTGTTCTTGGCTACAGCTGAGCTAAATTTCTCTTGATCAAACCCACTGAAATACGAGGCTTTCATTAAGGCCGCTGTAAACGATTCTGGGATTTAGTTGTGTGTGTTGGAACGTTTGAGACTGCTGGTTGCTTTCATTAAAACCTCCCGGGTTTTTACTTACTTAATAGATATCCAATGTTCTAATGTTTTATAATTCGTCACATTAATGTAAGTTTAATTGTATTGCATACACCTACTTTTGTGATCATTGATGCGTAACACTATTTGTAGGCACCACTGTAGTGGCTATTACAAGTATTAACATTGTTGCTGTCTTCGTAGATTCTATTTCGTTGCTGCAACCTGACATCATATGCTTTTTCTTAGAGGAGTATTGTGCATATAACTAAGCCAATAGAGTTTATGCGGTTTCTTGATGCTGTCTGGGCACAATAGTCGTGATTCAAAACTTGTTTGGCGTCCGTATAAATTATGATTATATTGTAATGCTATACACAGAGGTATTAAAATCAATTTTATTGAGAAATGTTTGCATGATAAAAAGGGTAATATACTAAATTGGCGTGGTGAAGTTGAAAAGGAAATTTAAACCTAGAAACATAATTAAAGACATAAAACTAAGGAAGATTACAAGTATGTGGTAAAAAACTAAAGACTATAATGGCTAGCAGAATTAAACTACAAATGTGAATAACTAGAATAACATACTAGGTCAAGTTTATTGGAGAATTACATTTGACATCATATATTAATCGAATTGGATTGCGTCAGACTGTTCGGTGCTAAGGGAGAGTTCCAGATGAGGACCATTAGTTAAGGGGGCATGTTCGAGGAAGTTGGCAGATGCAGTATTGGAAGTAGGTAGCTACAGATTTGGTCTGTTTGGTTGCATACTGTGGGGAAGGTTTTAGTTGCTTTAGTTGCATTGTAAAAACCAAGTGAAAGGTTGGTGATCTTGAGTAGTAATATAATTACTAGAAAAGGAAATAAAGACTAAAAAGGTGAATTAGTTATTAAAGAATTACTTACTGTTTTTTTAATATTGTTGTGTACTAGTAAAGCGATGTGATCTTTGTAATATAAATAGGGACATTTTAATTTGATAAAATAAAAATATAATTTATAGACAGATTAATATCACTATACCTGAAGGTATTTAACATATTCAAGGCTCATTGTGATGGTTATTGACAAACCAGTTCAATATTTATTGTTGCTTCCGAACCTGATTCAGCCGGCCGGCGATTCTGCCCTCGTAGTCTCACAGTTGTGAGAATTAGTCACTTTGTGATTTTGGAACTTCAGTAAAACTTTTGCTAACATTTTTGTACCCAACTCTTGGTTTATAACCTGCTACCATATATTAACCGCAATCCACGTACTTCTCTTTAGTCGCAAAGGTAGAAGTAATAACAGGGCACTATTTCTCCATCTTTTCTAGCCCTTATTCCATTCCCCACCCCTCCTTTTTCTTTTACATCCTGAAATTCATACTCCTGACTGAAGAGAAACCCAAGGCTCCCACCACACAGTTGGGGAAAATAACATTCCTTAAAGTCTTGCTCCTTATATTTCATCCTAGCTCTTCTCCACAATGATACATGCAGACTACCACTGGATTCCTCTCCAAAACAAAAGATGGTTTCACTTTTCGTTCCATTTATGATATTCTCTGACCCAATGTGTAAGTTTTGCATGACCTTTTTCACTAAGCCTACAGATTGTTTCATACTTATACTGCAGCATTGGGCTTATGGGAATCGATGTTGTCAGATGTATTCTAAAAACTGTTCCTTCAGGTGACAGAACCATTACCTGCTAATCCTATAATCCCTCCTTACACCCTTATAATGCCATTGTGTACGGGTTAAACACCAAGTAGCCATCCACACTTTTAACAGTGGCAGTCAAACATTTTTCTCCAAGTTTAGTATAAATACCCGAAGTGTGAGTCCATTAATTAATTGCAAATAAATTAGTAGGTCATTTTTATAGAAAAAAAATCAGATAAAAATAGAAAAACTTAAAAGTTATGTTTATTAAATTGCAAACAAGTGGGAAAAAATACAATTTATATTAGATTCTAAAATATCACAAAAGTTATAAGCAAGAGCAAACAAAAAGGAAAAATTATAATTACCGTAGATTCAAAAACGGTATAACATTAATAAACATACACTTTTATTTACAAATTTTGTAAATAAATGTGCACAAACAGTAACGTTCAACTCATTGGACATCACTATCACTTTCTATTTTAGTTTCACTATCACCGCTGTTTATGTGTATAATAAGTGGTTGTACGTCATCCATAATATTATACACTATCCACATTTTCTCTTCTGTCTCTTTTGTGTGTGGTTTACGTAATTTATCCAATTTTCTGGTGTAACATTTTCATAAGCATCTTTAATTAAATTTCGAACATCAGCTTCTTTGAATGTGGCATTTTTTCGAGCAACGTACCCTTTAACTTGGTTCCATGCCATTTCGATGGGATTTAACTCCAGTGATATGGGGGTAACCTGAGTATTTTAACGTCATGCTTTTTGGCAATTTCTTCAATGATATACCCATTAAACTGGTTTGTGTATTTATTCACTACTTCTAACAATTCGCGTTTTAAGTAATTTTCTTCAAAATATACAGATTGCGGCAGGATAGTAGGACCACAGCAAAAGCAAGGAGACTTTACATGTGGCAGTAATTGAATTTAAAAAATCAAAAAGTCGAATATATACCTTGTATTTATAATGATCCTAACGACCTACCGCTATCGTACATTGATTGTTCGTTTGTTAAACACCACCACGGCCACATCCATATTCTCCTTACTCTTGCAATGGTCCTAGTAGTCTGCCGCAATCTGTATATCTTTGCTCAACAACCATTCCTATATTGTTTCCAATTTCCGACTGTGGTCGCACTTACTTTCACTCTGATGATGCAAGCTGCAATGTCTTGCGAAACGTTAGTGAATATGGATGCACAAACAGCAAAAAGGCCAAATCTGCCCAAGTATCCTTGTTCTCAATGTTCTTAAATAACACGAGCCACCAAAGAGCATGGCCATCGCGCGAGTTTTTGCTCGAGTTTACAAAGTGCATGGCACATTAAGCCAGAGAATGCTGTATGTTCATCTACAAATACTACGCAGTCTAAGCCGAAATTATGTGTTAATAAGAATATTATCCATTACTATCACGTTTTTTTGTGGAATATTCGAGATTAAATCATTTTGGTATTATCTGGTTATGTATTTTCTATTAATTTAAACATGTCTTCCCAAAGAATTAAGATATAAAAGATGACCATTGCATACTACTAATATATGTCGACCTGGTGCTGCAAAATAAAGCAAACTTTTACAAATTAATTCTTCCTCTGTGGCTATATGAATTTTAACACATTTAAAACGCGCAGTTTATCATCCCAATTTGAAACCGTACGAGCTGATTCATGGCTCTCGTGTGCATTTTTATTTCGATAAAGTACGCTAAGACTTGTTTTTTGCTGTGGGCTTGAGATAAAATGACGTTGACACATGAAACCGTTCTAAGTGGTGCTATCTCCGAACTCCGCCCCCCGTCAAATCATAATTAAATCACTTCGCATGTCTATTTAATTCACTTCTTAGAAAAGCGACATGTTAATTTTCGCGCGCTCTATATTTATACCTCTAATTTCAATTTTCATTTACATTTGCCCTCGTACAGCACTGATAAAATTCATTTCAAATTACTGCCATAAATTATACTAAATAGATCCACAAATTTGGCACGCAACAAGAGAGACCTGCACGAGCATTTCATTATTTGTTCGAAGTGTGTAATACGAGCCATGTAATTTTTGTGTTTCTTTGTACAATTAGGTACACTTGCAAATCTTTCCGATGTTATTGGCCTTTGCCAATCGATTCGGTGACGAGCTTCTCTTTCCGGATGACTCAAATCGCGGTGTAGGTGTCACTTGGCCTTTCACTTCTAATTAACAGTTGTCTCAGAGCGATGGCAATTAAAAGTTTCTCTTCTCTTTTGTACGAGTTCGCTTTGTTTCGCTGATACGGAATACAAATCATTATGTAGTTTGGGAAGCATATCCAGAAATTTCAATGTTGCTAATGCTGAAGGCGTTTAAGGTTAATCTTTAGTACTGCAAGTACAGCGATTTCTAACTATTCAATAATGAGGAAAATTTTGTTAGCAGATTTGAGGTTTTGTTTCTGCACGTTAAAATTTTCAAAAAGCTAACCGAATTTGAAAAATTATTAGTTTTGTGTGAAACTATTATTTACAAAATAAGGTTCTCTAAAGAAAAATTTCTAATTTTTACCATTCCCAGAACTTCTAGCATTTGTTTAGTGTCAAGTCAACTATCAAGAAATCTGAAGATTATAACAGCAGCCCATAACTTGAAAAAAACACTAGCCATACACTTGTATTTGTTCAAGAAAAATAATCGAGAAATAGGCAGTCCAACTTTTTACACTAATGTGAAATGCTATACCAGCTTTGAGCTAACTACAGCGGCTTCTTAGTTTTTTTTCCATACTATAGTTTACAAGGGCATAGAAGAAGCATATTTGCGTTATGTTTCACGAGAAAATGTATTTACAGTTACACAATATTTCGGTAGGCTTCGCATAATGAACCATTTTCTTGGAGCTAATTATCACCAATGCTTAAGTAAGTGCAATTTTGCAAAATGTATTTAAAAAGATTTAACTTATTATTTATGATGTCTAATTAACTTTTCATTACTTTCTGGGTAATTAGTAGTTATTGTCAATTGAAGAGTTTGTAACGTTAGTGTATATGACTAATTTGGTATTGCAATGACCAATAAGGTACCATAGATGTAATTAACTCTTTATCCAATGATGCAGTGCATAGGGAAACTATTTTCTTCCCCAAGGTGTGGAAGGAGTGGAAAGGGAAAATTATTTTAGTATTTATATGCAATGCGAAATCATATTTCAAATCACTAATATTCTTTCGGTGTTATATTTAGTCGAGCTGAAAAACTTATTTTGAAGAATGGAGGAATTATCTGCAGCAGAATATAAAAGGTATGTTGGCTATATTTCGTAATTGCGAAAAATATAGTATACTAAGAGTTGTTTTTTTTGTTTGTTTGTTTACTAGGCTTATTCATGAGCAGTAACAAGCTTACTTGGCAATCCTAATGAGCCATGAGGAGTTCGGTTCTAGCAATGTCGAATATGACAATGAGGGTTCTGAGGACGAATGGCTACCACCATAGACGATCTTTTAGATTTATCGGACGTCGAAGATGTTAATGCCGACGAAGATAATCAGATAAAACTTGAGGAAAATTCGTCTGAAGGGGAAAGGAAGAGGAACAAGAAGTTCGAAACAACGGCGCTGCTGCGTCGGAATCCTTTGCGATAGCCGACAGCTACGCGTGTTCAAAAATACAACATTATCCGCCATAGAGCTTGACCCGCGCCGTCAACAAAACAGTTGTCAGTTGCTGATACATTCAAATTTATTTTTCAGAGCTTATTGTCGACATAATTGTAAGAGAAACCAGTAGGAAAGCTGATCGGGTCTACGAGAAGTGGAACACAGATAACACAGAAAAACGTAGGAAGAGTGGAAAAATTTGAATCAAGATGAACTTTACGCATTCGGCGTTCATCATTCTAATAATAAACATGAAAAGGTTTTATGGAAACCAGATTCATATCCACTTTATCGGGCAGCAATAGAGATGAACAGGTTTCGCGAGATATGCCGGTTTATCCTATTTTACAAAACACCAGAAGGCAGCGGGTAAAATCCGATAAAGCAGCAGCTATTACAGATATATGGTTAATGTTGAACGCGAATTTATCATCCAAATATGTGCCAACCGATTCTGTTACTGTAGATGAGCAGCTGTTTCCTTTTAGAGGCAAACCTAGATTTACTCAGTATATGTATATTCCGTCCTAACCTGCGAAGTACGGCATCACGGTTTGGTGGGTTTGTTATGTACACACCTCTTATCCAATCACTGGCAAAATTTATACAGGAAAAGGACCAAATGACCCCGAAAAGGACAAGGACAACGAGTTGTGCTACCAATTCAAGGGATCAGGAAGGATCGTAACCATGAACATCTTTTTTAAAGCGTTACCTTTGGCTCACTTGTTACTCTCCTGGAACCTTTTTATGGTGGGGACACTGAAACAAAATAAGTCCTGCATCCCCAAGGAAATGAAGAAAAGTAAGGAGAAGGTAGAGCACTCTTCAACATTTGAGTACAGCGAGGATGGCAAAGTTAGCATTTGCTCCTATGTACAAAAGAAGGTATGGATAGTGACATTGTTTTCAACTATGCACAACAATAGCAATATCACCGGGTCGAAACAAAATCCAGAAGTAGTTAGGTTACCCATTATTCCACAAAAAGAAAAACCCCTGGTTGGCCACACGCCGTGCTTTTCAATATGATAGAAAACCCTGCAACCACCAGGTCAACCTATAATAGGCGCACTTTCCTTGGTGGTCTAGGAGGGCAACTATCTGTGCCCACAATTGAAGAGCGTTGAAAAGCCCAAGGTTTTTGAGACACTTTTCAACAAGATCGGGGATTGAAGCCATCTTAGGACACCCCGTTATACTCCCACAACTAGCACAAACAAAGGACGCTTCTGGAAGATTTAATCACGTGGGAAGCTGTTTGATTTGTCGCTCAACAGATTCATTCCAAAGAAAAACTAGAAAAAGTTGTAAAATTTGTAATCGGCCTGCTTGCAACGAGCATTCATGTCTCATAACAAAATCTGTACAATGTGATGCGTAAATGTTTATAATGTCATGTATTGTAATTGTATAAATGTTCACGAGATTCTGGTTACTTAAATTATTTTCATACATATGGCAAAATTGTACTAAAGGTATGCAAAATATATGAGGTACGCCGGTAACTAAATATACCGTGTGAATAATGTAAGACTATACATTGGCAACTTTATTTTAGCATTAATCAATTTACTCATGCTAGTAACAATTGCCGGTTTTTTCTGTAGTCACTGTGTTGTTATTTTGTTTGCAAACACCGTGGTAACATTAACTAAATTTCTTATGTCTAATTTTGCATAATTCAGCCATGTATAGTCTTACATTATTCTCACTGTATGTGCGTTTAAGGTATAAACTTCTATTTTAGTATAAATATTTATTTCTATATTCCTGTATTTGCTTTTATATAAAAACGACTTAAAATATACTAGTTTAGGATAAATATGAGTGTCGAGCATATAGCTAAAAAAAAAGAAGTTAAAGACTCAAAATGTACACGGGTACCTGATTGTGCAAATAAACTACGAGTGTTTCAAATTTGGTGCTCTAAAACGTACCCGTGTGATTGGCTAAGATTCAGCCAGTATTGCAGAATGCTGATTGGCGTATAATTCTTATTGCAAGCATTACAAAATCTTTCAAGTATTCAGTTAAAAAAATGTGTCCAGCATATCATGAAGAAAGAATAAAAAGGTGCAAATCGGATGGAATTTTGGACGATTTAATAGAACCATTAATTATAATCTGTTGGCGCTGATGGTGAAACTAGTTTATCTGCGAATTGGGATGATGATTAGACACCTTTTATTTTTAAACTTATTTAAGTGTGAAAAACTAATGTATAACTTAAGGACGGCGCTCGTTTAACCTAAAGTGCAAAATCTGTAAAAGGTTTTCCCAGAACTTCCCCCGTCGACATTGTGACACTAAATAACTTTAAAAATTAAATTAAGTTAGGAGTAAAACTATCTTCACGTTTCTAATACCTTAAATACATTTTCAAATAAAAAAAATTAGCCCGCTGGGGGGATTTGAACTCCGCCGCATCTGCGAAACAGATCGTAACCACATCGATTTTTCTTCTGAGCCATCGAGTCATTGGAACGAGTGCGGCGCGTGCCTCTCTTGAACAGAACGCTTTTATTGTTGAAACGTTTCGACTCTTGTGACATTATCATGTATCTGTTGAGTCCTATTTTCGGCAATTGTAAAGCCTGACCTATGTGAAAATTATTACTTCCTCCCATTTTAAAATTAACGTAAAACTGAACAAAAGTTTATTTTTTTAATGTGCTCACCCTGTATACAGCGTGTTTCACTTTTCATGGGGACGGTCATGTATCACAGAAAGTACCCAACCAATTTTGTTCAAATTTGCAAGGAATGTATATACCCTTAGTGCCACATATAAGAATGGGTCCATAGGCGTCCGTCTTAGGACGAAAAAAAGGGCTACTTTTTCACAAAGTAATATTAGCGATTTTTTCCGGCATAACATAAGATAATCTTAATCCGCGCCTTTGAAAACCTTTGTGGCCAAATTTTCGAAAACAGTTAAAGTAATGTTTAAAACTCAGCTATTATTCGAAAAATGACGAAATAAATGAACAGTATTTTTCAAGTTTGCGTTTTAATATCTTTCTAACGCATAGGAATTTTTGCATGAAAATTTGATCACAAGGGTTTTCAAAGGCGCAGATTAAGATTATGTTAAAAAATTTGGCCGGAAAAAATCGCTAATATTACTTTGTGAAAAAAAAGCCCCTGGGTGGCACTAAGGGTATATACATTCCTTGCAAATTTGAACAAAATTGGTTGGGTACTTTCTGTGATACATGACCGTCCCCATGAAAAGTGAAGCACACTGTATATTTGTATGAAATTGTACCGGTATCATTCCAGGTATATTGTAATGTAAAGGTAATATAATGTAATGTGATATAATATAGTAATAATTTGAATTGTAATTACACCTACCTTACTTACATTTATTTAATTGAAATTATAGACTGACCAGAAATAATTCTGTTTTAACTGGATTCGTTAACTACTAACAAATAAACAGTATTATGCCCTTTATTGAATTTCATACATCTGCAATTTAATATTACAGAAGGCTAGCTCGGTAGACAAGAAAAACTCATTCCTCAGAGTTGGGTTCCCCGGTTCGTTAATATTAAAATTCGTGTGATACGCCTCTGGGCTGTAAATTTATTTTAAACGCGCAGACGCTACTTGGCTGCGCTGTCAAAATTCTTACACAAATTCGTTTTATTGTTGTGGTTCGCATTTTGTGATTTTAAATTTAACGAAAGGAATTTTATGAGCATCCGATAAAGTAATTTTTGAATTCTCGCTGCTTGGATGGCATTAATCTATCTTTTGTCTGCAGGCAAAACCTCCAGTTGATTGTTAAACGACGCCAAACATGCAATTGTTTTTCTTAACCTCAAATCTGGATTTTATGCAAGTACTGTATATTCGCTTTCAATAGATGCTTTAATCTGCCTGGATCTGGCTTCCGTAAGACGTACTCTTGCTTTAATGGTAACTTTCCGGTTCCTAACGCCGATACTTTGATCGCAATCTAGAGTTTTCTGCAGTGCTGCGGTAACTCGTTCGGACAGCGTCTCCTGATGCTCTCTGCCTGAAGCTGGGCCTTTGGGATGCTGTGACTGCTGTCACGGCCTGCTACACGCTGGGCGGATATGCTGCTGTTGAAATTTCGGGGTCAGGAACTCAATTGTGCCCGTAACTGATGATCGTAATCTGCACTGGTCCGTCCCGAAATCCTCGGAAGGTGGTAGCGAAGGAAATTATTTTTATGTGTTGGAATTTGCTACCCACACGTTCACTGGCGCACTGGTAAATTCTCTACACAATGGTGTACTTTTTATTGTTATAAATTAAAAAAATTTATATTAAAATTGCAATTAAATGAGAGACCAAAAACTGTGTGTCAATAATTAATTTTATTCAAATGTTTCTTTCTCCTGGTCGTTAATAACAAATGCCTATCTAAACTGCAAAAACGGATTTTGACCAAGTTCAATACAATAACCGTCTTAACTAATATTCCTTATAACTAAAATTATTTACAAAACTTCTAATTCTAAAATATTGTCTTTTCAATTTTATTTTAAATGTCTCATAGCGCCACTCACTTTGTATTATTTAGATTCTCTTTTCACTCTCGCGTAATTACACTGACTTGTTTTTAAAATAGTCCACTTCCTTTACCAATTTTGTTTCACATCCTGCTGTGTGTCCTTTTCCTTGTATTTTTATCCACTGTCTACTTTTCCCAGGTTTTCAAATATTGCTGTCTAATATTACAATTGCCATGTTCTGCCTGGTTTATGCTCTTTGCAACTTATTATAATAATTCTGCTTCTTTTACCTTTATTTAAAATGCTCATAAACATATCCTATTTAATTATTCTGACATCTACGCTTCATTTAACACGCACATCATAAACCCTTCTGTGACAGTTCTATTTATTTGTTTTGGCTTTAATTTTGCACAAACCTCTTAGTTTTGGCTAATTTCAAATCATCGACTCCAATCTATGAAAAACGAGCTCTGCCCTTTCCCTTTTGTACTCAAATCATTTCATTACTACTGGCATTGCTTTGCAAATGTAATTACGGATTGAAATTTATACGCTAAATCTTGCAGTTGTAGGAACTATCCCAACTCTGTGCTATCTGACTTGCTTTATTTATTTGTACTGCAGGCAGAGTTGAGTAGCGGGATCAATACCATCTCAATATATATAATTTCTATGCAAAATATCATCTTCATCCGACAAATAGTTTTTGAGTTATACCGCCAACAGACAGACAAATAGGCCAGTCAAGTAAACATTTTTCGAGGAATTAATTCCCAGCAAGCTGGAAATAGTTTCAATACCTTGATTTTGTTCTAAATAAGTGTAATATGGGTTTGCACCATCCCAGGAGGTGAGCTTAACTTATGGGAGCCCAAAAAAAGTAAATTTGTGCACTTTTTTCAGTTTTTTGCTTGTAGCACGAAAACAATGCCTCGGACGGAAAATGATATCCTATTCAATATTAAAGAGGGTTACATTCTGCGTAGAATGGGTATATAACACTTCAAATTCGGTTCAGTAGTATAGCCGAAATCAAAAGTTAGAAACCGGAAAATGTTCTCATTTTAGTGCAAACTTACATTTTGCGACTTTCCAGCACTACATATCTTTGAAACAGATACTCCTATTGAAAAAACCCATAGAATAAAAGTTGTAGAGAATAAAATTGATATAGATATCTCAATAAGTGAATTCTGAGGGGTGAAGAACATTTCAATGCCAATTTCTAAGATATACGCAATCAGAAAACTAGTTGTATAAGTATACACACGCTCAGTAGAGATTTGACGTAGTATGAATGAAAAACAATATAAATTTTTCAAATGTGGAATTAGTCTTTAATTAGTAGATAAGTATTATTCATATTAATTAATTTATTAATCGGAAATAACGATAGTTGTTAATATTTTAGGTGAAATAAAGCAGTAAAAACAATTAGGACATGTTATATAAATCAAGACGCATACATCACAAAATGAGGCAGCATTCATGCTCGCATTTTCTTAATTGTCGATGGCCCTTCATCTACGAAGTTCTCAAGCTGCGGTGGCATGCCGAAGCCCTCTTCATCGGGATCATCTTCAAATGTACTGTCATCACCTATTTCTGTTTCTACGGTAATCGGCATGTAGTACACACCCTCATCCTCGAACGGTGCTGAATTCGAGCATGACTGGCCGTGGCATTTGAGGCAAATTGAGCATTTCATCCCTACTTTGCGGTAGCTGCACTTTCCTGTACACCCCTTCGTACATCCGCAGGACGCTGTGTTGAGGATTTCAGCTGGAACTAGATCCTTTGGTCTATCATACCAGCCCTGGATTTGGTGGTAGAGCCGCAGAATATATTGGGCGGCGGCTGCATTTGTTGGGGGTAGAGAAGCTAGATTGAAATTTTAGCTTTACGAGGGATTTTTAGCGGATTTTGTCCAAGGAGGTATCATTGGCCTTAGGTGAATAGAGGGCTGCCAGGAACAGGGCTTTTCTTCATTTTCCTCGATGTATTTGCAAATATAGTTAAATTCCAGAGACACATCTTCATCTTTAGGTCGGCCAACTGGCAATCCGGTTTTAGTTTCTTTTTTCAATAACTTGATGCTGCAAGAGCAGTGGTACCTGGCCTCTGCCGCAACCAGATCATTTTCTAGACGAATTCTTTTGAACCACCTCTTCATCTTGCCACCATTCAGCAGCAGCCAGGAGGGAAATTTTAATGTCAATTGTTGACACGCACTATACGGTATTTCGCCTTTTCAGTGACTTCTTGCTTTCTCTGGCCACAAATTCCTGTGATGCGTCTTCCCCACAGATCACACATCTCTTCTTAAAATCAAAAGTCACGACCCTCTGTCTACGGCTCTTGGGATTTTCTCCGTCACCTTTCTTCTCCTTCGAATATATTTTTCTGCATCTTTTGTAAACCCCAACTGAAGTAAGACCTTGAAGTTGAAGGTGCTTCTTGTCCTTCTCTGCTATACTTCTTTTTATCAATGTTTCTATCCCTCATTATTTCACTGTAGTTGATGCCTCAACATGCAACTGTCTGTCACAAATTAAACACACCGGGTCATTCAAGTCTGTAGATGTTAAACACGCCGCTTTATATCTGAAACATAGCAGAACACAACGTTATAACACTTACAACACTTTCTTTCACGAATAATAAAGTTTCCAAACTTTATTTATCAAACCATAAAGATGAACCTAGAAGGACTTAGATTTAGAAATTATGCAAAATTTAGTCTTTCAAAATGAAGGAATTTGAAATTTGAGATATCTATATAACGTAAAATGTTATTCTTTACAACTTTTATTGTATGAGTTTGTTCAATAGGAGTATCTGTTTCAAAGATATGTGGTCCTGGGAAGTCGCAAAATGTAAGTTTGCACTGAAATGAGAAAATTTTCCGGTTTCTAACTTTTGATTTCGGCTACACTACTGAACCAAATTTGAAGATTTATATACTAATTCTACGTAGAATTTAACCCTCTTTAATATTGGGTAATTTTCCGTCCGATGCACTGTATTCGAGTTACAAGCAAAAACCTGTAAAAAGTGTAAAAAATTACTTTTTTTGGGTTCCCATAAATTAAGCTCATCTTCTGGGATAGTGCAAACTCAGATTACATTTGTTTAGGGCCAAATGAAGGTATGGAAACGATTTCCAGCTTGCTGGGAATTAATTCCTCAAAACGGTTTTTTAGGATCTAATTTGACTGGCCTAAAACTGACATACATACAGACAGACAGACAGAATTGAGAAAACCTGTTTTTCGTCATGTAGGGACCCTGAAACGTGAAGATCTGAAGAAATCTCGGAAGGTGATTTTTCGTTAGTACAATACTTCCTTCGTCTTTCAGACGAGGGAAATAAAAAATATTGCAATTAAATACTCTAGCTATTAAATGCAATTAAACAAAGTACATTATAACATTTATAATAATTTTAAACGCGTTTGTTAATATTAAAAATAACATCATTTTTCAAATTCGTCACCAAATGTTTTTAGTTTATTTTCTGGTGATATGTTATCAAAAACCGTAGGTAGCAGTATAATTAAAATTTTCCAATCAATTATTCGCATTATTTGTCCAGCAATGTTTAACGTAATAGCTAAAAATAACAAAAAACGCAGAGTTTCATTGCTTTTATCACAACAGCGTTTTTGTGTTATTTAATTATATACTTTACTAGCTGGCCCGGTAAACGTTGTACTGCTCAAAAATAATTTGTCTCTGAAACCCCGTTCCACCACTATAGAGTTTTAATTTTATATCATGTCCATAGTCTTGGACTTAAAAATAAATGCCATTTTCGCAATCAACGTCCCAAAAAACCTCAATAACGACACCCATATCGATTTTTAGGCTTATTTACTCCATTTCACCCGCGACCCAGACCCGACAGACGTTGTCCTTCCCGAACGTTGGTTTTCCTGCTATTAGCGGGTTCAGCAAACGTTTTCTCGATATTCGAATTTTCGAATTTTTTTTATTTTAAAAAATATTTGGGGGCGGTAGAAGGGGGTGAAATTTTGGGGTTATATGTTCTGATATGCGAGAAACTTTAAAACACATTTTTAAAAAATCGTCAAAAATTTTTTTAAAAAATCCTACAACCCGATTGCAGCTCCACCTACCGGGTCCAATTGTGAATCTACACCATCCAGGGACCCACTCAAACACACACACACACAATTATTTCATCAAAATCAGTCCAGGCGTTTAGGAAGAGTTCAGTTACATACACACGTACAGAAGAATTATATATATAAAGATTTTCATTTTAAAAATATTAAGGGGTGGTGGAGAGTGAAATTTTGGAGGACCCGACAGACGTTGTCCTGCCCGAACGTTCGGTTTGCCTGCTATTAGCAGGTTCAGCAAAGGTTTTTTCAATTTTCGACTTTTTTTTCATTTTAAAAAATATTAGGGGGTGGTAGGGGGGCGAAATTTTGGGTTTATATGTTCTGATATGCGGTAAATTTTAAAATAAATTTTTTAAAATATCGTCAAAAATTTTTTAAAAAAGTTTCTAGAACCCGATTGCAGCGCCACCTACCGGGTCCAATTGTGAATTTAAACCATCCAGGGACCCACTCAAACACACACAATTTTTTTATGAAAATCGGTCCAGGCGTTTAGGAGGAGTTCAGTCACATACACACGTACAGAAGAATTATATATATAAAGATTTTCATTTTAAAAAATATTGGGGGGTGGTGGAGGGTGAAATTTTGGAGGACCCGGCAGACGTTGTCCTGCCCGAACGTTCGGTTTGCCTGCTGTTAGCAGGTTCAGCAAAGGTTTTTTCGATTTCCGAATTTTCGATTTTTTTTTATTTAAAAAAATATTAGGTGGTAGGGGGTGAAATTTTGGGTTTATATGTATGTTCTGATATGCGGGAAATTTTAAAATATTTTTTTTTTAAATTCGTCAAAATTTTTTTTAAAAAGTTTTTGGAACCCGATTGCAGCGCCACATACCGGGTCCAATTGTAAATTTAAACTATCCAGGGGCCCACTCAAATACACACAAATTTTGTTATCAAAATCGGTCCAGGCGTTTAGGAGGAGTTCAGTCACATACACACGTACAGAAGAATTATATATATAAAGATTTTCATTTTAAAAATTATTGAGGGGTGGTGGGGGGTGAAATTTTGGAAGACCCGACAGACGTCCTGCCTGCTTTTAGCAGGTTCAGCAAAGGTTTTTTCGATTTCCGAATTTTCGATTTTTTTTTATTTAAAAAAATATTAGGTGGTAGGGGGTGAAATTTTGGGTTTATATGTATGTTCTGATATGCGGGAAATTTTAAAATATTTTTTTTTAAATTCGTCAAAAATTTTTTTAAAAAGTTTCTGGAACCCGATTGCAGCGCCACATACCGGGTCCAATTGTGAATTTAAACTATCCAGGGGCCCACTCAAATACACACAAATTTTGTTATCAAAATCGGTCCAGGCGTTCAGGAGGAGTTCAGTCACATACAGACGTACAGAAGAATTATATATATAAAGATTTTCATTTTAAAAACTATTGAGGGGTGGTGGGGGTGAAATTTTGGAAGACCCGACAGACGTCCTGCCTGCTATTAGCAGGTTCAGCAAAGGTTTTTTCGATTTTCGAATTTTCGATTTTTTTTTATTTTAAAAAATATTAGGGGGTGGTAGGGGTTGAAATTTTGGGTTTATATGTTCTGATATGCGGGAAATTTTAAAATACATTTTTTACAAAATTCGTCGACAAATTTTAAAACAAGTTTCTAGAACCCGATTGCAACGCCACTTACCGGGTCCAATTGTGAATCTAAACCATCCAGGGACCCACTCACACACACACACAAAATTTTATCAAAATCGGTTTAGGCGTTTAGGAGCAGTTCAGTCACATACACACGTACAGAAGAATTATATATATAAAGATTTTCATTTTAAAAAATATTGGGGGGGTGGTGGAGGGTGAAATTTTGGAGGACCAGGCAGACGTTGCCCTGCCCGAACATTCGGTTTGCCTGCTATTAACAGGTTCAGCAAAGGTTTTTTCGATTTTCAAATTTTCGATTTTTTTTCATTTTAAAAAATATTAGGGTGTGATAGGAGAGTGAAAATTTGGGTTTATATGTTCTGATATGCGGGAAATTTTAAAAGATATTTTTTTTAAATTCGTCAAAAAGTTTTAAAAAAAGTTTCTAGAACCCGATTGCAGCGCCACATACCGGGTCCAATTGTGAATTTAAACTATCCAGGGGCCCACTCAAATACACACAAATTTTGTTATCAAAATCGGTCCAGGCGTTCAGGAGGAGTTCAGTCACATACAGACGTACAGAAGAATTATATATATAAAGATTTTCATTTTAAAAACTATTGAGGGGTGGTGGGGGTGAAATTTTGGAAGACCCGACAGACGTCCTGCCTGCTATTAGCAGGTTCAGCAAAGGTTTTTTCGATTTTCGAATTTTCGATTTTTTTTTATTTTAAAAAATATTAGGGGGTGGTAGGGGTTGAAATTTTGGGTTTATATGTTCTGATATGCGGGAAATTTTAAAATACATTTTTTAAAAAATTCGTCGACAAATTTTAAAACAAGTTTCCAGAACCCGATTGCAACGCCACCTACCGGGTCCAATTGTGAATCTAAACCATCCAGGGACCCACTCACACACACACACAAAATTTTATCAAAATCGGTTTAGGCGTTTAGGAGCAGTTCAGTCACATACACACGTACAGAAGAATTATATATATAAAGATTTTCATTTTAAAAAATATTGGGGGGGTGGTGGAGGGTGAAATTTTGGAGGACCAGGCAGACGTTGCCCTGCCCGAACATTCGGTTTGCCTGCTATTAACAGGTTCAGCAAAGGTTTTTTCGATTTTCAAATTTTCGATTTTTTTTCATTTTAAAAAATATTAGGGTGTGATAGGAGAGTGAAAATTTGGGTTTATATGTTCTGATATGCGGGAAATTTTAAAAGATATTTTTTTTAAATTCGTTAAAAAGTTTTTAAAAAAGTTTCTAGAACCCGATTGCAGCGCCACCTACCGAGTCCAATTGTAAATCTAAACCATCCAGGGACCCACTCAAACACACACAAAAAGTTTTATCAAAATCGGTCCAGGCGTTTAGAAGGAGTTCAGTCACATACACACGTACAGAAGAATTATATATATAAAGATTTTCATTTTAAAAATATTAAGGGGTGGTGGAGAGTGAAATTTTGGAGGACCCGACAGACGTTGTCCTGCCCGAACGTTCGGTTTGCCTGCTATTAGCAGGTTCAGCAAAGGTTTTTTCGACTTTTTTTTCATTTTAAAAAATATTAGGGGGTGGTAGGGGGGCGAAATTTTGGGTTTATATGTTCTGATATGCGGTAATTTTTAAAATAAATTTTTTAAAATATCGTCAAAAATTTTTTTAAAAAGTTTCTAGAACCCGATTGCAGCGCCACCTACCGGGTCCAATTGTGAATTTAAACCATCCAGGGACCCACTCAAACACACACAATTTTTTTATGAAAATCGGTCCAGGCGTTTAGGAGGAGTTCAGTCACATACACACGTACAGAAGAATTATATATATAAAGATTTTCATTTTAAAAAATATTGGGGGGTGGTGGAGGGTGAAATTTTGGAGGACCCGGCAGACGTTGTCCTGCCCGAACGTTCGGTTTGCCTGCTGTTAGCAGGTTCAGCAAAGGTTTTTTCGATTTCCGAATTTTCGATTTTTTTTTATTTAAAAAAATATTAGGTGGTAGGGGGTGAAATTTTGGGTTTATATGTATGTTCTGATATGCGGGAAATTTTAAAATATTTTTTTTTTAAATTCGTCAAATTTTTTTTTAAAAAGTTTCTGGAACCCGATTGCAGCGCCACATACCGGGTCCAATTGTAAATTTAAACTATCCAGGGGCCCACTCAAATACACACAAATTTTGTTATCAAAATCGGTCCAGGCGTTTAGGAGGAGTTCAGTCACATACACACGTACAGAAGAATTATATATATAAAGATTTTCATTTTAAAAATTATTGAGGGGTGGTGGGGGGTGAAATTTTGGAAGACCCGACAGACGTCCTGCCTGCTATTAGCAGGTTCAGCAAAGGTTTTTTCGATTTTCGAATTTTCGACTTTTTTTTCATTTTAAAAAATATTAGAGGGTGGTAGGGGGGCGAAATTTTGGGTTTATATGTTCTGATATGCGGGAAATTTTAAAATAAATTTTTTTAAAAATTCGTCAAAAAATTTAAAAAAAAGCTTCTAGAACCCGATTGCAGCGCCACCTACCGGGTCCAATTGTGAATTTAAACCATCCAGGGACCCACTCAAACACACACAATTTTTTTATGAAAATCGGTCCAGGCGTTTAGGAGGAGTTCAGTCACATACACACGTACAGAAGAATTATATATATAAAGATTTTCATTTTAAAAACTATTGAGGGGTGGTGGGGGGTGAAATTTTGGAAGACCCGACAGACGTCCTGCCTGCTATTAGCAGGTTCAGCAAAGGTTTTTTCGATTTTCGACTTTTTTTTCATTTTAAAAAATATTAGAGGGTGGTAGGGGGCGAAATTTTGGGTTTATATGTTCTGATATGCGGGAAATTTTAAAATAAATTTTTTTAAAAATTCGTCAAAAAATTTTAAAAAAAGTTTCTAGAACCCGATTGCAGCGCCACCTACCGGGTCCAATTGTGAATTTAAACCATCCAGGGACCCACTCAAACACACACAATTTTTTTATGAAAATCGGTCCAGGCGTTTAGGAGGAGTTCAGTCACATACACACGTACAGAAGAATTATATATATAAAGATTTTCATTTTAAAAAATATTGGGGGGTGGTGGGGGGTGAAATTTTGGAGGACCCGGCAGACGTTGTCTTGCCCGAACGTTCGGTTTGCCTGCTGTTAGCAGGTTCAGCAAAGGTTTTTTCGATTTCCGAATTTTCGATTTTTTTTTATTTAAAAAAATATTAGGTGGTAGGGGGGTGAAATTTTGGGTTTATATGTATGTTCTGATATGCGGTAAATTTTAAAATATTTTTTTTTTAAATTCGTCAAAAAATTTTAAAAAAAGTTTCTAGAACCCGATTGCAGCGCCACCTACCGGGTCCAATTGTGAATTTAAACCATCCAGGGACCCACTCAAACACACACAATTTTTTTATGAAAATCGGTCCAGGCGTTTAGGAGGAGTTCAGTCACATACACACGTACAGAAGAATTATATATATAAAGATTTTCATTTTAAAAAATATTGGGGGGTGGTGGGGGGTGAAATTTTGGAGGACCCGGCAGACGTTGTCCTGCCCGAACGTTCGGTTTGCCTGCTGTTAGCAGGTTCAGCAAAGGTTTTTTCGATTTCCGAATTTTCGATTTTTTTTTATTTAAAAAAATATTAGGTGGTAGGGGGTGAAATTTTGGGTTTATATGTATGTTCTGATATGCGGGAAATTTTAAAATATTTTTTTTTAAATTCGTCAAAAATTTTTTAAAAAGTTTTTGGAACCCGATTGCAGCGCCACATACCGGGTCCAATTGTGAATTTAAACTATCCAGGGGCCCACTCAAATACACACAAATTTTGTTATCAAAATCGGTCCAGGCGTTCAGGAGGAGTTCAGTCACATACAGACGTACAGAAGAATTATATATATAAAGATTTTCATTTTAAAAACTATTGAGGGGTGGTGGGGGTGAAATTTTGGAAGACCCGACAGACGTCCTGCCTGCTATTAGCAGGTTCAGCAAAGGTGTTTTCGATTTTCAAATTTTCGATTTTTTTTATTTTAAAAAATATTAGGGGGTGGTAGGGGTTGAAATTTTGGGTTTATGTTCTGATATGCGGGAAATTTTAAAATACATTTTTTAAAAAATTCGTCGACAAATTTTAAAACAAGTTTCTAGAACCCGATTGCAACGCCACCTACCGGGTCCAATTGTGAATCTAAACCATCCAGGAACCCACTCACACACACACACAAAATTTTATCAAAATCGGTTTAGGCGTTTAGGAGCAGTTCAGTCACATACACACGTACAGAAGAATTATATATATAAAGATTTTCATTTTAAAAAATATTGGGGGGGTGGTGGAGGGTGAAATTTTGGAGGACCAGGCAGACGTTGCCCTGCCCGAACATTCGGTTTGCCTGCTATTAACAGGTTCAGCAAAGGTTTTTTCGATTTTCAAATTTTCGATTTTTTTTCATTTTAAAAAATATTAGGGTGTGATAGGAGAGTGAAAATTTGGGTTTATATGTTCTGATATGCGGGAAATTTTAAAAGATATTTTTTTTAAATTCGTCAAAAAGTTTTAAAAAAAGTTTCTAGAACCCGATTGCAGCGCCACATACCGGGTCCAATTGTGAATTTAAACTATCCAGGGGCCCACTCAAATACACACAAATTTTGTTATCAAAATCGGTCCAGGCGTTCAGGAGGAGTTCAGTCACATACAGACGTACAGAAGAATTATATATATAAAGATTTTCATTTTAAAAACTATTGAGGGGTGGTGGGGGTGAAATTTTGGAAGACCCGACAGACGTCCTGCCTGCTATTAGCAGGTTCAGCAAAGGTTTTTTCGATTTTCGAATTTTCGATTTTTTTTTATTTTAAAAAATATTAGGGGGTGGTAGGGGTTGACATTTTGGGTTTATATGTTCTGATATGCGGGAAATTTTAAAATACATTTTTTAAAAAATTCGTCGACAAATTTTAAAACAGGTTTCTAGAACCCGATTGCAACGCCACCTACCGGGTCCAATTGTGAATCTAAACCATCCAGGGACCCACTCACACACACACACAAAATTTTATCAAAATCGGTTTAGGCGTTTAGGAGCAGTTCAGTCACATACACACGTACAGAAGAATTATATATATAAAGATTTTAATTTTAAAAAATATTGGGGGGGTGGTGGAGGGTGAAATTTTGGAGGACCAGGCAGACGTTGCCCTGCCCGAACATTCGGTTTGCCTGCTATTAACAGGTTCAGCAAAGGTTTTTTCGATTTTCAAATTTTCGATTTTTTTTCATTTTAAAAAATATTAGGGTGTGATAGGAGAGTGAAAATTTGGGTTTATATGTTCTGATATGCGGGAAATTTTAAAAGATATTTTTTTTAAATTCGTCAAAAAGTTTTTAAAAAAGTTTCTAGAACCCGATTGCAGCGCCACCTACCGAGTCCAATTGTAAATCTAAACCATCCAGGGACCCACTCAAACACACACAAAAAGTTTTATCAAAATCGGTCCAGGCGTTTAGAAGGAGTTCAGTCACATACACACGTACAGAAGAATTATATATATAAAGATTTAAAGTCGTCAAATAAAATTGATATATTCATATACATTTTATTACTTTATTGCACCATATTCCAATCAGATGAATTTACCTAAATTGTTACCGCAACGGTCAATCTACTTTATGGTAGTAAAATATAACCTAATATAATTTTAAAGATTCGTATCATCAAGTGAAAATTATATATAGTATTTGAGAATTAACAAAATATAAAACAAATTACTTTTACAATTTTTCAGAGCACTTTTGCGGACTGGTTAAGGTAAACAGCAACGCATCAATTAACTTAAAAAAAGTATATTTATTTGTTTATTTATTTTGTGGCTAAATTCGCATCACATATACTTTTACACACATATAGTGTATAAATAAAGTAAAGGGGTTTACATGAAACTTATCTCGCAAGAGCGCACCATATAGGGGTAAAATAGCTTACCGTTGCCAATAATATCGAGGCAATGAACGAAAACACTTAGTAATGCGAATTACATAAATTAAAACAATGCAACCAATGGGATTCGAACTGCAAGGGGTTTGAGCGCATAGGAGAGCGATTGGGATGCGAATTTGAGCTCACAGGCGCTAGTCAGATACTTTCTTGCCTTAAACCGTTGCTCCATGACCGAGTGAGTACTATATCCGCCTTTGGCTACCTTTTAAATACGCTATAGATTTTTGTCCCGTTTGTCATGTTTACTCTATTCTGCTGGGTTCCATTTTCGTCAAGGGTAAAACCTAAGCTATGTGTAAATTATTGCTTTTATCTTTTCTCCAGTTTAAGAATCAATAGACAGCGTTTTAATTTTTAAAGGTACTCACCCTATATATATTTGACCGAATGTATGTTCGGTTTACCGTCAGGCAGAGATAATTATAATACACATGCAAAATATCGTCTTCCTAAAAAAAAAAACAGTTTTCAGCTATACCGCCAACAGACGGATAGACGGACAAACGGACAGACAGATGGACGGACAGACGAAATTGAAAAACAAAGTTTTTTGTCATCTAGGTACTCTGAAACGTAAAGATCTGAAAAAACGCCGGAAGATGATTTTTTCACGATTACAATACTTCCTTCGCCTTTTGGACGAAGGAAGTAATAAGAATTGAACATTTATTTTTCTCAGAAAACAATGCATCCGATGGGATACTTCTTCGACTACCACTTTTAATAATAGCATACATTTAGATTTAAGCTCAGTGATGTGTTACATATTTGCTTAAAAAGGGTTTCATCAATTCCCAGTATTCATGCCACTGGATACCCCTTTTTTATTAGATTTACCATGTAGAAATGGAACACCTTACGTTACAATCACTTTCAAGATAGGGCGAAAATAGTTCTACTCATTTCAAAGTTATTCAAAAATATCGATTTTTACAACTTAGCTGCAGCACCCTGTATCTCACTTAGACGAATTCGGCCAACATTTATGTGACATTTTGTTTTTAACATCACATTGGCTTTCATCTACTAAAATTTGTCATAGAGCTAATAAATCACATAAGATTATTATTTTACAAAGTCAAACTTTGATCTTATTTAGTTGTAGTAAAGCATTATTCGACAAGACAAACGAAGAAAATAAATTTCTTGGTAAGTCTTTATCTGCAGGTGAAGAATGGAAGATGAACTGGCAAAGATTTGTTAAACAAGGAACTAATTGATGATTTTAATAATGAAGTTCCTAGAAGGCTATGAAGTTCTATTAGCTCTCCTAAAACGGACCATGGACACTGCAATGATGAAGTGCTGTTCAAATGCACCGGTCAGTAGTTACGTTCCCGGTAGGTAAACATGGAATTTTGTTTTTATGTTTAATAAAGTTAAAACTTCCTAGCATCTTTCTGACGGTTGACATTTTGAGGTTAAACGTGCAATGTTGCCAGTGCTTTTATACTTTCTTTGCCACTAGGCATAATATTTATGGACATTGGCGTAATGGATACCTATCTGTCAACAAATTGTAATTTATACTAAAGCAAATATGCTGAAATTAATAACTTTCCTGACACAAAATTATAAATTCCAAAGGTATTAAAAAACCGACAGGCCAGATCTCAGCGAAACTGAAATTTATGCCCGGCTTAGTGACATTTGGGATGTAAGTATTTATGCATAAAACCTAACTGTTGATTTAATTCTGGGCTTTGTACGGTTTTAGGTATCTGAAAAAACTATTAGAAGTATTATTGGGCGGGACAATTTTGAGCCGATTGCAGCGCCACCTACCGAGTCCAATTGTAAATCTAAACCATCCAGGGACCCACTCAAACACACACAAAAAGTTTTATCAAAATCGGTCCAGGCGTTTAGAAGGAGTTCAGTCACATACACACGTACAGAAGAATTATATACAGTGTGTTTCACTTTACATGGAAGCACCCCTGTATTTTCTTTGTTTTTGTATGAATTGATTTGAATTTTTTACCAGTTGTACAACTCACCAAGAGGCATCTATTCATGTCCTTGAGCGCAAATGACGTTTCTAGCCTTGCCTACTACGATCAAGAACATGGGACGTATTGTCAATATTTTGCATCGCGTTAGAGTTACAGCAAAAAGTTATTAAGAAAAGTTGTTTAAAATCAAAAGAATACCCTAAATACCGATTTTCGTTTAAAAATTCAAATTTTTAATTTTTATCCATAAATTTGTCCAAGTCCCAAATTTCAACTTTTAATTTGGTATCAAATGGTGCCATGGAGAACAAACATTTTTATTATTGTTGCAAACGTCATTAGCTTTTAATAATGGCTGAATTACATTTAACTGTTGCTGAGAAAGTAGAAATGATTAGAACTACTGGTGAAAATGCAAGAACCAATAGATAAGTAGCTAGAATATTTAATGGAAGGCATCCAGGGCGTGCAACTATTTTTCCTGGCACTCAGTTTCTGACGATGCAAGCAGCAGCGTCAAATTTTTGATGGAAATTTAATGCCATATCTCTTAATACTACTACGAGAATTAGCGTCATAAGCCGCCAAAATCATTTCGTCAAAGGGATGCTTTCGAACTATTCTTCTTGGTCTGAGCCACGGTGTAAGAGATATGTTTGGGATTAACAACATTTCCAATTAAATTAAAAAGTTTATTAATTTTTGAAACAGTTCCAGGAAAAATAGTTGCACGCCCTGGATGCCTTCCATTAAATATTCTAGCTACTTATCTATTGGTTCTTGCATTTTTACCAGTAGTTCTAATTATTTCTACTTTCTCAGCAACAGTTAAATGTAATTCAGCCATTATTAAGAGCTAATGACGTTTGCAACAATAATAAAAATGTTGTTTCTCCATGGCACCATTTGATACCAAATTAAAAGTTGAAATTTGGGACTTGGACAAATTTATGGATAAAAATAAAAAATTCGAATTATTAAACGAAAATCTGTATTTAGGGTATTCTTTTGATTCTAAACAACTTTTCTTAATAACTTTTTGCTGTAACTCTAACGCGATGCAAAATATCGACAATACGACTCATGTTCTTGATCATAGTAGGCAAGGCTAAAAACGTCATTTGCGCTCAAGGACATGAATAGATGCCTCTTGGTGAGTTGTACAACTGGTAAAAAATTCAAATCAATTCATACAAAAACAAAGAAAATACAGGGGTGCTTCCATGTAAAGTGAAACACACTGTATATAAAGATTTTCATTTTAAAAATATTAAGGGGTGGTGGAGAGTGAAATTTTGGAGGACCCGACAGACGTTGTCCTGCCCGAACGTTCGGTTTGCCTGCTATTAGCAGGTTCAGCAAAGGTTTTTTCAATTTTCGACTTTTTTTTCATTTTAAAAAATATTAGGGAGTGGTAGGGGTGCGAAATTTTGGGTTTATATGTTCTGATATGCGGTAAATTTTAAAATAAATTTTTTAAAATATCGTCAAAATTTTTTTAAAAAAGTTTCTAGAACCCGATTGCGGCGCCACCTACCGGGTCCAATTGTGAATTTAAACCATCCAGGGACCCACTCAAACACACACAATTTTTTTATGAAAATCGGTCCAGGCGTTTAGGAGGAGTTCAGTCACATACACACGTACAGAAGAATTATATATATAAAGATTTTCATTTTAAAAAATATTGGGGGGTGGTGGAGGATGAAATTTTGGAGGACCCGGCAGACGTTGTCCTGCCCGAACGTTCGGTTTGCCTGCTGTTAGCAGGTTCAGCAAAGGTTTTTTCGATTTCCGAATTTTCGATTTTTTTTTATTTAAAAAAATATTAGGTGGTAGGGGGTGAAATTTTGGGTTTATATGTATGTTCTGATATGCGGGAAATTTTAAAATATTTTTTTTTAAAATTCGTCAAAATTTTTTTAAAAAGTTTCTGGAACCCGATTGCAGCGCCACATACCGGGTCCAATTGTAAATTTAAACTATCCAGGGGCCCACTCAAATACACACAAATTTTGTTATCAAAATCGGTCCAGGCGTTTAGGAGGAGTTCAGTCACATACACACGTACAGAAGAATTATATATATAAAGATTTTCATTTTAAAAATTATTGAGGGGTGGTGGGGGGTGAAATTTTGGAAGACCCGACAGACGTCCTGCCTGCTATTAGCAGGTTCAGCAATGGTTTTTTCGATTTTCGAATTTTCGACTTTTTTTTCATTTTAAAAAATATTAGAGGGTGGTAGGGGGGCGAAATTTTGGGTTTATATGTTCTGATATGCGGGAAATTTTAAAATAAATTTTTTTAAAAATTCGTCAAAAAATTTTAAAAAAAGTTTCTAGAACCCGATTGCAGCGCCACCTACCGGGTCCAATTGTGAATTTAAACCATCCAGGGACCCACTCAAACACACACAATTTTTTTATGAAAATCGGTCCAGGCGTTTAGGAGGAGTTCAGTCACATACACACGTACAGAAGAATTATATATATAAAGATTTTCATTTTAAAAACTATTGAGGGGTGGTGGGGGGTGAAATTTTGGAAGACCCGACAGACGTCCTGCCTGCTATTAGCAGGTTCAGCAAAGGTTTTTTCGATTTTCGACTTTTTTTTCATTTTAAAAAATATTAGAGGGTGGTAGGGGGCGAAATTTTGGGTTTATATGTTCTGATATGCGGGAAATTTTAAAATAAATTTTTTTAAAAATTCGTCAAAAAATTTTAAAAAAAGTTTCTAGAACCCGATTGCAGCGCCACCTACCGGGTCCAATTGTGAATTTAAACCATCCAGGGACCCACTCAAACACACACAATTTTTTTATGAAAATCGGTCCAGGCGTTTAGGAGGAGTTCAGTCACATACACACGTACAGAAGAATTATATATATAAAGATTTTCATTTTAAAAAATATTGGGGGGTGGTGGGGGGTGAAATTTTGGAGGACCCGGCAGACGTTGTCTTGCCCGAACGTTCGGTTTGCCTGCTGTTAGCAGGTTCAGCAAAGGTTTTTTCGATTTCCGAATTTTCGATTTTTTTTTATTTAAAAAAATATTAGGTGGTAGGGGGGTGAAATTTTGGGTTTATATGTATGTTCTGATATGCGGTAAATTTTAAAATATTTTTTTTTAAAATTCGTCAAAAAATTTTAAAAAAAGTTTCTAGAACCCGATTGCAGCGCCACCTACCGGGTCCAATTGTGAATTTAAACCATCCAGGGACCCACTCAAACACACACAATTTTTTTATGAAAATCGGTCCAGGCGTTTAGGAGGAGTTCAGTCACATACACACGTACAGAAGAATTATATATATAAAGATTTTCATTTTAAAAAATATTGGGGGGTGGTGGGGGGTGAAATTTTGGAGGACCCGGCAGACGTTGTCCTGCCCGAACGTTCGGTTTGCCTGCTGTTAGCAGGTTCAGCAAAGGTTTTTTCGATTTTCGAATTTTCGATTTTTTTTTATTTAAAAAAATATTAGGTGGTAGGGGGTGAAATTTTGGGTTTATATGTATGTTCTGATATGCGGGAAATTTTAAAATATTTTTTTTTAAATTCGTCAAAAATTTTGTTAAAAAGTTTTTGGAACCCGATTGCAGCGCCACATACCGGGTCCAATTGTGAATTTAAACTATCCAGGGGCCCACTCAAATACACACAAATTTTGTTATCAAAATCGGTCCAAGCGTTCAGGAGGAGTTCAGTCACATACACACGTACAGAAGAATTATATATATAAAGATTTTCATTTTAAAAACTATTGAGGGGTGGTGGGGGTGAAATTTTGGAAGACCCGACAGACGTCCTGCCTGCTATTAGCAGGTTCAGCAAAGGTGTTTTCGATTTTCAAATTTTCGATTTTTTTTATTTTAAAAAATATTAGGGGGTGGTAGGGGTTGAAATTTTGGGTTTATGTTCTGATATGCGGGAAATTTTAAAATACATTTTTTAAAAAATTCGTCGACAAATTTTAAAACAAGTTTCTAGAACCCGATTGCAACGCCACCTACCGGGTCCAATTGTGAATCTAAACCATCCAGGAACCCACTCACACACACACACAAAATTTTATCAAAATCGGTTTAGGCGTTTAGGAGCAGTTCAGTCACATACACACGTACAGAAGAATTATATATATAAAGATTTTCATTTTAAAAAATATTGGGGGGGTGGTGGAGGGTGAAATTTTGGAGGACCAGGCAGACGTTGCCCTGCCCGAACATTCGGTTTGCCTGCTATTAACAGGTTCAGCAAAGGTTTTTTCGATTTTCAAATTTTCGATTTTTTTTCATTTTAAAAAATATTAGGGTGTGATAGGAGAGTGAAAATTTGGGTTTATATGTTCTGATATGCGGGAAATTTTAAAAGATATTTTTTTTAAATTCGTCAAAAAGTTTTAAAAAAAGTTTCTAGAACCCGATTGCAGCGCCACATACCGGGTCCAATTGTGAATTTAAACTATCCAGGGGCCCACTCAAATACACACAAATTTTGTTATCAAAATCGGTCCAGGCGTTCAGGAGGAGTTCAGTCACATACAGACGTACAGAAGAATTATATATATAAAGATTTTCATTTTAAAAACTATTGAGGGGTGGTGGGGGTGAAATTTTGGAAGACCCGACAGACGTCCTGCCTGCTATTAGCAGGTTCAGCAAAGGTTTTTTCGATTTTCGAATTTTCGATTTTTTTTTATTTTAAAAAATATTAGGGGGTGGTAGGGGTTGAAATTTTGGGTTTATATGTTCTGATATGCGGGAAATTTTAAAATACATTTTTTAAAAAATTCGTCGACAAATTTTAAAACAAGTTTCTAGAACCCGATTGCAACGCCACCTACCGGGTCCAATTGTGAATCTAAACCATCCAGGGACCCACTCACACACACACACAAAATTTTATCAAAATCGGTTTAGGCGTTTAGGAGCAGTTCAGTCACATACACACGTACAGAAGAATTATATATATAAAGATTTTAATTTTAAAAAATATTGGGGGGGTGGTGGAGGGTGAAATTTTGGAGGACCAGGCAGACGTTGCCCTGCCCGAACATTCGGTTTGCCTGCTATTAACAGGTTCAGCAAAGGTTTTTTCGATTTTCAAATTTTCGATTTTTTTTCATTTTAAAAAATATTAGGGTGTGATAGGAGAGTGAAAATTTGGGTTTATATGTTCTGATATGCGGGAAATTTTAAAAGATATTTTTTTTAAATTCGTCAAAAAGTTTTTAAAAAAGTTTCTAGAACCCGATTGCAGCGCCACCTACCGAGTCCAATTGTAAATCTAAACCATCCAGGGACCCACTCAAACACACACAAAAAGTTTTATCAAAATCGGTCCAGGCGTTTAGAAGGAGTTCAGTCACATACACACGTACAGAAGAATTATATATATAAAGATTTAAAGTCGTCAAATAAAATTGATATATTCATATACATTTTATTACTTTATTGCACCATATTCCAATCAGATGAATTTACCTAAATTGTTACCGCAACGGTCAATCTACTTTATGGTAGTAAAATATAACCTAATATAATTTTAAAGATTCGTATCATCAAGTGAAAATTATATATAGTATTTGAGAATTAACAAAATATAAAACAAATTACTTTTACAATTTTTCAGAGCACTTTTGCGGACTGGTTAAGGTAAACAGCAACGCATCAATTAACTTAAAAAAAGTATATTTATTTGTTTATTTATTTTGTGGCTAAATTCGCATCACATATACTTTTACACACATATAGTGTATAAATAAAGTAAAGGGGTTTACATGAAACTTATCTCGCAAGAGCGCACCATATAGGGGTAAAATAGCTTACCGTTGCCAATAATATCGAGGCAATGAACGAAAACACTTAGTAATGCGAATTACATAAATTAAAACAATGCAACCAATGGGATTCGAACTGCAAGGGGTTTGAGCGCATAGGAGAGCGATTGGGATGCGAATTTGAGCTCACAGGCGCTAGTCAGATACTTTCTTGCCTTAAACCGTTGCTCCATGACCGAGTGAGTACTATATCCGCCTTTGGCTACCTTTTAAATACGCTATAGATTTTTGTCCCGTTTGTCATGTTTACTCTATTCTGCTGGGTTCCATTTTCGTCAAGGGTAAAACCTAAGCTATGTGTAAATTATTGCTTTTATCTTTTCTCCAGTTTAAGAATCAATAGACAGCGTTTTAATTTTTAAAGGTACTCACCCTATATATATTTGACCGAATGTATGTTCGGTTTACCGTCAGGCAGAGATAATTATAATACACATGCAAAATATCGTCTTCCTAAAAAAAAAAACAGTTTTCAGCTATACCGCCAACAGACGGATAGACGGACAAACGGACAGACAGATGGACGGACAGACGAAATTGAAAAACAAAGTTTTTTGTCATCTAGGTACTCTGAAACGTAAAGATCTGAAAAAACGCCGGAAGATGATTTTTTCACGATTACAATACTTCCTTCGCCTTTTGGACGAAGGAAGTAATAAGAATTGAACATTTATTTTTCTCAGAAAACAATGCATCCGATGGGATACTTCTTCGACTACCACTTTTAATAATAGCATACATTTAGATTTAAGCTCAGTGATGTGTTACATATTTGCTTAAAAAGGGTTTCATCAATTCCCAGTATTCATGCCACTGGATACCCCTTTTTTATTAGATTTACCATGTAGAAATGGAACACCTTACGTTACAATCACTTTCAAGATAGGGCGAAAATAGTTCTACTCATTTCAAAGTTATTCAAAAATATCGATTTTTACAACTTAGCTGCAGCACCCTGTATCTCACTTAGACGAATTCGGCCAACATTTATGTGACATTTTGTTTTTAACATCACATTGGCTTTCATCTACTAAAATTTGTCATAGAGCTAATAAATCACATAAGATTATTATTTTACAAAGTCAAACTTTGATCTTATTTAGTTGTAGTAAAGCATTATTCGACAAGACAAACGAAGAAAATAAATTTCTTGGTAAGTCTTTATCTGCAGGTGAAGAATGGAAGATGAACTGGCAAAGATTTGTTAAACAAGGAACTAATTGATGATTTTAATAATGAAGTTCCTAGAAGGCTATGAAGTTCTATTAGCTCTCCTAAAACGGACCATGGACACTGCAATGATGAAGTGCTGTTCAAATGCACCGGTCAGTAGTTACGTTCCCGGTAGGTAAACATGGAATTTTGTTTTTATGTTTAATAAAGTTAAAACTTCCTAGCATCTTTCTGACGGTTGACATTTTGAGGTTAAACGTGCAATGTTGCCAGTGCTTTTATACTTTCTTTGCCACTAGGCATAATATTTATGGACATTGGCGTAATGGATACCTATCTGTCAACAAATTGTAATTTATACTAAAGCAAATATGCTGAAATTAATAACTTTCCTGACACAAAATTATAAATTCCAAAGGTATTAAAAAACCGACAGGCCAGATCTCAGCGAAACTGAAATTTATGCCCGGCTTAGTGACATTTGGGATGTAAGTATTTATGCATAAAACCTAACTGTTGATTTAATTCTGGGCTTTGTACGGTTTTAGGTATCTGAAAAAACTATTAGAAGTATTATTGGGCGGGACAATTTTGAAATTAAATCTTTCAGCCCACGACCTAAAAATGATACCTATAAAAAATTTACAGTTCGGAAAGATTTCCAACTACAGATTTGGAATTATCACTGGAAATAATGAACCCTTTACTTTGGCTAGACTATTAAAGGACGCGCGTGAAAATTCCGTATTCGATAAGGGGAAAACGACTTTATCAGTTGGTTATAAATACAAACATGTAAACGGACGTAAAATTCTATGTGAACAGAATCATGTTGTTGCATCCAAAATTAGTTATTTGAGGAAATTCTTGCAATACCAAAATTCTAGTCAAAATATAGCTTTCGTGTACCTGGACGAAACCTGGATTGATACAGCTTTCCACAATGGGTACACGATTCTGAAATTAAAAGTAATCAGTCTAAAATGTAATGGGATCTATTGTTAACTTTAACTAATAACGATAGGAATTATCACAAAACCATGAACGGGGAAAGTTTTCCAAATTGGGTGGTTAATCAATTACTTCCTGCTCTGAATAAAATTCCTGGTAAATGTGTGCTAATCTTGGATAATGCACTGTATCATTCGGTGCCGTTGGAAAAGTTACCTTCACATTATTGGAAGAAGGATCAGATGCAGGATTGGTTGATTGAACACAATGTTAAAATCGAAATTACAAAAAAAAACATCTTTGGAGTTTAATTCAACCTTTTAGGAAAGACAATAACAAACATTACGTGACTGACGAATTTTTGAAAGCGAATGGTCATGAGGTTCTTAGATTACCTCCGTACCATTGTCAATACAATCCTATTGAAATGTCATGGCGGTTCTGTAAAACTTACTATACAAGCATATAAATTCTCAGCTTTCATCCAAGCATAAGGTTAAGCATTTATAGCGCGAAGCTCTTTCAAAGTGTACCTCCGACATGTGGCAAAATTATTGTGATCATTGTGAAAAAAGTATTTCGGAAGACTGGGCAAAACATATGGGAAATATTTTGTTTGAAAACATTCCACCTTTCATTATTTCATTGGAGGAATCTGAGTCAAAATCAGGTATTGATAATAATTCAGATACTAATGAAACAATGGAAGTGGAATAGGGGTTTTTGGCAACAAAATTCTTGTTTATGACACTGAAAATGAATGGTTATCTTCTGAGAATCCACACCACACGAAGATTAGCCCAGCATACCGGCATTCATCCCAAGAAGGAATCTCATTCGCAATCTCGTATTTCTTAGATGTGCATTTATTTAAATGCGGAAGCGTTAGTTTATAAAGATTTACACCACCGTCAGCAATTTAGTATTACTATGCATTTATTATATAATTATAAATAAGTTATTATATAACTGCATACTGAAAAAATATATAAATTGTAATATTTAATTTTTTTTTATTCAATTTATAATTAGATTAAAAAACGACTTTCATTATACGATTATGCCTACTCAATAAAGTATGAAGCGTATTCAGCATCACCAAGTTGTCTTTCATGAAATTGATCTTAACCAAGAATAAAAGTGGCAAAAATCCAAAACAAAATCTGGCAACTACGTTTTATATATTGACATAAAATTATCATTTTGTATAAAATGGGCATAACCTAACTTTTGTTAATGACTGACAGCATATTTAATGGCGAAATTCATCACACTAACAGGGCCTTCTATTGGGAAAATAACTGTTCAGTTTATACCTAATTCGTTCTGTGCTTGTGGTGGTATAGAGATAATTTAGCATATACTGAAAAACGTCCAGCAACAAAATTCGAAGGGGGGATTATAGCAATTTTCAAGTTATTTTAAATGCTCTGAATTAGTTATCTACCCTTAAGCCATTGTAGATGGTACGTCAATAACGGTATGGTCAGGTTTTTTTTCTGGTATTTTTTTGTGCGTAAGATGGTTTAAACTGGGATGTCTTTTAGTCAATGTAAAAAGAGCATTCAATTTACGTAATTTTAATATCAGTGTATATTTGCTTAAAATACAGTACATTATTTACATTTTTTAAACAACGGTTTATACCAATTCATTATTTAAACATTTCTTGTATGAAATATATTTTACGTAGTTTTAGCGTTGTACAGCGTATGTAAATAAAACGTAGCCCTTACGATCGCTAAACTACGTTTACGTATAGACGTTGAGGAAGTATATCTGCTATATTTTTAAATAGACGGTTTATTATGTAACTTATAAACGATGAATGTTAAATAACGGATGCCATCAATTCACCATTTAAATGTTTTGTGTATGAAAATTCATTTACGTATTTTAAGCGTTGTATGGTTATGTAAATAAGACGTTTTCTTTACGACTGCGAAATATATTTTGCGTATAGATGTTGTGGAAGCATATATATAAGACGTGCAGTGCGGGTTATTTGTTAGTGACTGATTGTAGTTATTTATTAATTAATTAAAATACGAACTAATCGAAATCGTGGCATTCATTAAGTGCAAGTGCATCGCGCATCCCCTTTGAACGTGCAACAGATATATCTGGTAAGTTTTTCATTGAGTACCCTTGGTAGCTTTTTCTTAGAGTATAGCCTTTTGTCCTATTACAATAGATTTACCTGTTGTCCGTTCAGGTTACTGAATAGCATGTGTCATTACTGAAAAACTTGAAGCAACGGAACCATGTATATTACAGAAGTTTTCGACAAACGAAATTGTAAAACACAAAAATTCGATAATCAACAATAAAGTATGTTCTTAAAACATGAGCAGTTGTTTCGATAGTTTCAGAGTAGAAATAGAAATATATCTCAGATTCTCTCTTATATAAGCTCTTGCAGACATTCTTTATACCTTCGTAATATTAGAAATATTGTGTAGGTACATAATTACGATATTCAATCTTTTTCAGGAGCACCCAACAACAAATAAATTGCAACGGTTAACTGAACAACAGTATGCAGATTTGGAGAAAACGCTCAGCATGGACACAACAGAGGCGGACGAAGGACTTCAGATTTTAGATGTACTTATTTAATGAATAAATACCTTTGAAATGAATGTTTTTCCATTTTTATTTATTCATCAAACAGACCTAGTATAAGCGTTACAAAAATATCTACGAAATTGTGACTGTTCGAAATAGTCATCGTTGCATCGGATACGCGACTTATTTTGAAAGCTGTCATAACGATGTAAAAACTACGTAGCGTTTACGACGATTTGCTAGACAACGTTGATTGTTTGAAATTCTTAATTTTAGAAATAGTCATTATTGCATGGGATGTGCGACTCATTTTAAAAGCTGAAATAGCGATGTAAAAATTACTTATCGTTTATGACGGTTTGCTAGACAACGTTAAATGTTTGACACTTCGACTGTTAGAAATAGTCATCGTAGCATGGGATGCGTGACTCACTTTGAAAGCTGTAATGACGATGTAAAAACTACGTACCGTTTACGATGGTTTGCTAGGCAACGTTAATTGTTTGAAATTTTGAATTTTAGAAATAGTCATTATTGCATCGGATGTGCGACTCAGTTTAATAAAAGCAGACATAACGGTGTAAAAATTACGTACCATTCGCGACGGTTTGCTAGACAACGTTAATTGTTTCAAATTCCGAATTTTAGAAATAGTCGTTATTGCATCGTTATTGCGCGACTCATTTTAAAAGCTGAAATAACGATGGAAAAACTACGTACCGCTCACGACGGGTTGCAAAACAACGTCAATTATGACCGCTGGAAATAGTTATTATTACATCTTTATGTTGTAGTACAAAATACGTCAATTACTGTTACTCATAGTAACGTTTCAAAAATATAGCTTAGCGACGTATTTCGAAGGGACTTATATGTCTATCTGCCGATCGTCGTATATTCATCGTAAAAGCAAGAAAAAGATGTAAAATCTACGTTGTTATGATAAAATTTATAGAAAATTATTTACCGGGAAGGAAGCATTACTTAATTTGTAACATTTTCTGGCAACTAAAAATGTACAAAATATGCAACGACAACAAGTATCTCTTTTCAACCACTCTGTATATATAAGTTAAAAGTAAGTAATTTAGGATGAGGTGATATGACTTCGACTGTATCCTGTATAGACGTCCAAATTGGAATCATTACTGAAAGCCTACAGCTCTATTACCTTTTTCACGTAAGTAGTAGGGCGACACCTAAATTGGAGCAATCCGCGAATTAAACCGCGAATTAAATCCGCGGATTGATCTAATTAATTTCGCGGTTTGATCTAATTAATCACATATGAAGTTTGATATGTAATTTACATATGTGCTACTGATTAAATTACGCGGCGGCCATTTTTAATTTGCTTCCGGAATTACGCGGCGGCCATCTTGGTTTTCTGGCGGGAATATTTGAATTAAATTTTTTTTTTCATATTTTTTATATATTTATTATGAAAGTCTTGATTTTAAGGTAGTTTATTCACGACGGCTCTACCAGAACAAACGACTGAGCTCCTTTTCGACTAAAATGGACAAAGAGCGGAAGATGTTGATTGTATCGCCGGAATTTGTCCAACGTCTTAAGTCTGGCGATGATGCGGAGAAAAATATATTATCACAGCTTGATGACGAAATGCAAAAAGTTTTGAAGTCCAAATTAACTGATCACGATAAATGGATCCAGTACAATCAAGTGTTACAACGATTCCTTCATTTCACAAACCAGGCGCGGCAGCCAATCAAAATACCTATTGAAACAACCAGTGACAGCCTATCAAATGCCGTTATTTTATCTACGCTTCCCAAAACTTTTAAGAAAAAAGCTGAAGTTTTCCTACGCGTTTTGAGTACCTCAAGCGATGTGAGCTGGGATCACAAGGGTACCGTTACTATAAAGGGTGAAATTTTACCGCCGTCTAACATAGTCGATTTAATTCACGACACTCTGCGGCCTCGAAAAACTATTAATCCACCCGGACGCCTACAGTTTGCTGATTACATCAAAGACCTTAACGTTGCTAATGTGCTGCTAGCTAAACCTAAACAGCAAAAGAAGCCAACCCTGACTGGTACTACAGGAAAAACCGAAATGGAAACTGATAACTGCGAGTCCGATTTAGAATATAAATTAAAAACACCAGCTACTCATCCAAGTCCACATCAAAAAGGTTCAGTCAGAAAAACGCCGATAAGGAAACGCCTCCAAAAAAGGGCCGTTACAAAAACGCCTCTAAGGCAGATGTCATCAACACCAAAAACGAAGGGTATTCTAGATTGGGTGCATCTTAAACTTTAAAATGACATAATGAAATTTGTTCTACGACCCCATGTAAACGACTTCTGATTTTATTACTTGCAGCCTTTTTAATTTGAAATGTTGTGCACTTCAAACTACAGTTTTGTAAATTGCTAACGAATTTTTAGAAAATAAGACATTCAGCTGTACAATTATTTTTATATTATTAAGTATTATACGAAATAAGAACAATATATTTGTTTATTACAAAGTGTTTGTGTTTTTTTATTTCTCTCTGCTTTTGTTTTTCACGAATCTGCAATAATTACAAAATCTAAAGCTAAAATATTAGTATTTGAAGTTATTTTACAGTTACAAAGTGTAAAATTTCAAAAAATCAATCTACGATTTCATAATGGCGTAATATAATTTAAAATATTTTGATTTCTTTTAATTTTTGGCTATACATTTTATAAAAAAGTGTAAAACATTTACAAAATTATACTTAGAAATAACTCTAAAACTGTTTTACATCATTTTCGTTATTATAAATCGTTTTGTAAAATGAAATGTGATAATTTTTTAAGTGAGATGATGCGTAATTGCAATATTTTTATTAAATTTTCATCGTGTGTTAAATTAAAATGCCATTTTTGCATAATTTATGTGACATCATGTCAGTTTTTGTAAAAATTTATGTGAGATGCTGTATGATTGCGTGTTTTTATTCAAATTTTTGTTACTTTGGGGGTCAACACATACGTCTTTTCGTAATTTTTGCGTGTTTTTATTCAAATTTATTTTCATTTGTCGTCAACACAGACGTATTTTCGTAAAATTTTACTATTTTTCAATGAAAGTTGTATAAAAATATTGTTTTTTGTCGTATTTGCAGAATTTCATGTGACAAGATGCCAATTTTTATAAATTTTCATGGGAGACGATGTCGATTTTCTAAAATTTTAAACGAAATTCTTTGGAAATTGGGTGTTTTTATTCAAATATTAGTATTTGAAGCTATTTTACACATACAAAGTGTCGAAAATTCATATAAGTTGAGCCACGATTTCATAATTGTGTGATGTACTTTAAAAAATGACGGTTTATTTGTTAAACGTTTGCAAAATTATGCATAGTTTATGTAACATGATGGCGATTTTGTAAAAATTTATGTGAGATGCTGTGTAATTGAGTGATTTTTGTTCAATTTTCGTCGTATGTTGAGTAAAAAATGTCGTTTTTTGTATAATTTCAAGTGACATGATGTCAGTTTTTGTAAAAATTTATGTGAGATGATGTGGACCAACAGATTTTTCAGCGAAATTGTGTGTTTTTATTCAAATCTTACTAAAACTGCTGCAGAAATTGCTGTTTTTTATTCAAATCTTGCTAAAACTGCAACAAGTTAGAGAAAAAAGTGTAAAACATTTGCAAAATTATGCTTAGAAATAACTCTTAAAACTCTCTTATAACTGTTTTTACATCATTTTCGTTTTACAAAACGATTTATAAAACGAATTGTGATCATTTTTTAAGTGAAATAATGTGAGATGGTGTATTTTTTATCGCTTATTGGATAAAAATGTCGTTTTTTGTATAATTTCAAGTGACATTATGTCAGTTTTGTAAAATTCGTTTGAGGTACTCAAAATGCGTAGGAAAACTTCAGCTTTTTTCTTAAAAGTTTTGGGAAGTGTAGATAAAATAACGGCATTTGATAGGCTGTCACTGGTTGTTTCAATAGGTATTTTGATTGGCTGCCGAGCCTGGTTTGTGAAATGAAGGAATCGTTGTAACACTTGATTGTATTGCCCCCATTTATCGTGATCAGTTAATTTGGACTTTAAAACTTTTTGCATTTCGTCATGAAGCTGTGATAATATATTTTATATTACAGTAGCACCTATTACCATACATTATACAACTCTTTTCAGTGACTAAAATGAAGTTTTATTCACAAGTGAGTTTTCATTATTTATACTACTGCATTGTTGGTAGCACTGTCAAGTTATGTCAAATTCGTAATTATCAGGTTAAGTTTTGAGCCAGCCTGTGTCAAATAACAAACAAAACCTAACCTACGAACCTCGAATTTGACATAGACTGACAATACACTTCAGTACTGTCAATACACTTCAGTACTGTCAAACGTATATCACAAATCATAGGCGACTAATTATAAATCTATTTCGCGACATATTTTGACTGCGCAAACTATTTAGGCACAAGAATTGCTATTGTAAGATAAAACGTCGTATATCACACGTGAGCGAAATGCCATTATAAGCTAGTGAGAAATTGTATCGGTCGTGCTGGGGCACTCGCGATTCAAAATTGTCACTCGCAAATAATGATGCATTTCTCTCACTTACAATATAATCTACTGTTATCTTACTGTAGCGCCTATTACCATACATAATACAACTGTTTTCAGTGACTAAAATGAAGTTTTATTCACAAGTGAGTTTTCATTATTTATACTACTGCATTGTTGGTAGCACTGTCAAGCTATGTCAAATTCGTAATTTTCAGGTTAAGTTTTGCGTCAGTCTGTGTCAAATAACAAACAAAACATAACCTACGAACCTCGAATTTAACATAGACTGACAATACACTTCAGTACTGTCAAACGTAGTATATCACAAATCATAGGCGACTAATTATAAATTTATTTCGCGACATATTCTGACTGCGCAAACTATTTAGGCACAAGAATTGCTACTGTAAGATAAAACGTCGTATATCACACGTGAGAGAAATGCCATTATAAGCTCGTGAAAAATTGTATCGCTCGTGCTGGGGCACTCGCGATTCAAAATTCCCACTCGCATATAATGATGCGTTTCTCTCACTTATAATATAATCTACTATTTCTCCGCATTCCCACCAGACTTAAGACGTTGGACAAATTCCGGCGATACAATCAACATCTTCCGCTCTTGGTCCATTTTAGTCGAAAAGGAGCTCTATCGTTTGTTCTGGTAGAACCGTCGTGAATAAACTAGTTTAAAATCAAGACTTTCATAATAAATATATAAAAAAATATGACAGGTGAGGGAATCGAATCCGGCAATTTTCGAAACCGGTTTGATATATATTTATCGAAGGACTTGACCATCAGTTGACGTTTTATTAATATTTGTCGTGATTCGTTATCGCTGAAATTTTACAAGAGTCAACCTGTCTACTATGCGGCGCACGCAATGGTTCCACCTCTTTTATTTTAAAATTTGTAAAACCAGATGTCCAAGCCGATACCGCACTAACTCGTTTTAAGTGATTGTGCTCTGTTACCTGGTGCATCTGAAGATGGCTCCCAGACGAATTAATAACTGTCAGGATGCAACCCCACCTTACAGCAGGACATCAATTGCAGAATCAAGTAGAAAAAGACAAAACTAAGTAAGAAGATGCAGTTTTCAAATAAAATCCAACACCGGGAAGCGCTAGCATCACCGCAGATAATAGTTGGTGACGAAGAAACCCTGAACCATCGTCACATCTAACCGGACATAGCGAAGATTTGAGGTTGGTCGTGCAGGAGCTCATGCAGCACTGTGACGTAATAACGGACACCCCGCCCGAGGACAAGCAGCTCCGTCGTGAGAAGAAGCGGACATTGTGTGATTTTTGTATGCCTCTAAACAATACAATAATTGCAGAATCATGTAAGAAAAGGACAAAGTCATGTAAGAAAAAGACAAAGCCAAGTAATAAAACGCAATTTTCAAATAAAACCCAACATCGGACAACACTACTACCACCACAGATAGAGGTTGATGACGAAGAGACCGGGACCCGTCGCCTGATCAAACAGGTATGCATAGCTGTGACGTAACAACGGACACCCCGACCGAGAACAAACATATCTTCCGTGAGAAACGGTTATTGTGTGATTTTTGTATGCCTCTAAACATTAGTTCTAGCAAAGTTGTTCATTTAGGCCTGGATTCTTATAAAAACTTTTCACCTGTGGCAAGAATTCTGAATACCGACGGATTAGGTGTTTCATTCACGGTGGATGCGTTTATTGTTTTTCTGGAGGCTCTACCGGACATGTTTGTGATGGCGAAACAAGGATCTTTTAAATGTGATTTAAGTGAACATACAGTGGAACATGTGACCAGCGACACTTGCAGGATTATTCCAAAGGACCCCGTCAGCAAATTTACACTTTACGTGACGTATGACACGCTGTCAAATTTATTGCCTATGTATGATTTGATGGTAGTTAAAATTAACCACTTGAAACGTGCACAAAGTAATTTCGAAAAGTTTGCTGCATCAATAAGGCAGAGGTCCTCAACATCAAATACGAATGGAATTCTGGACTGGGAGCGCCTTAAACTTTAAAATGCCACAATAAAATTTGTTCTACGACCCCATGTAAACGACTTCTGATTTTATTACTTGCAGCCTTTTTAATTTGAAATGTTGTGCACCCCAAACTACAGTTTTGTAAATTGCTAACGAATTTTTAGAAAATAAGACATTCAGCTGTACAATTATTTTTATATTATTAAGTATTATACGAAATAAGAACAATATATTTGTTTATTACAAACTGTTTGTGTTTTTTTATTTCTACTCTGCTTTTGTTTTTCACGAATCTGCAATAATTACAAAATCTAAAGCTAAAATATTAGTATTTGAAGTTATTTTACAGTTACAAAGTGTAAAATTTCAAAAAATCAATCTACGATTTCATAATGGCGTGATATAATTTAAAAAATTGTGATTTTTTTAAATTTTTGGCTATACATTTTATAAAAAAGTATAAAACATTTACAAAATTATGCTTAGAAATAACTCTAAAACTGTTTTACATCATTTTCGTTATTATAAATCGTTTTGTAAAATGAAATGTGATAATTTTTTAAGTGAGATGATGCGTAATTGCAATATTTTTATTAAATTTTCATCGTGTGTTAAATTAAAATGCCATTTTTGCATAATTTATGTGACATCATGTCAGTTTTTGTAAAAATTTATGTGAGATGCTGTATGATTGCGTGTTTTTATTCAAATTTTTGTTACTTTGGGGGTCAACACATACGTATTTTCGTAATTTTTCAATGAAAGTTGTATAAAAATATTGCTTTTTGTCGTATTTGCAGAATTTAATGTGACAAGATGCCGATTTTTATAAATTTTCATGGGAGACGATGTCGATTTTCTAAAATTTTAAACGAAATGCTTTGGAAATTGCGTGTTTTTATTCAAATATTAGTATTTGAAGCTATTTT
>CALNHX010005019.1:0-115573 GCA_940337035.1 Agriotes lineatus
GGTCACCAAAGGTCACCAACGGTCACCCCAAAGGTCACTAAAGGTCACCCCAAAGGTCACCAAAGGTCACCAAAGGTCACCAAAGGTCACCCCAAAGGTCACCAAAGGTCACCAAAGGTCACCAAAGGTCACCAAAGGTCACCAAAGGTCACCAAAGGTCACCAAAGGTCACCAAAGGTCACCCCAAAGGTCACCAAAGGTCACCCCAAAGGTCACCAAAGGTCACCAAAGGTCACCAAAGGTCACCCCAAAGGTCACTAAAGGTCACCCCAAAGGTCACCAAAGGTCACCAAAGGTCACCAAAGCTCACCCCAAAGGTCACCAAAGGTCATCCCAAAGGTCACCAAAGGTTACCAAAGGTCACCCCAAAGGTCACCAAAAGTCACCCCAAAGGTCACCAAAGGTCACCAAAGGTCACCAAAGGTCACCCCAAAGGTCACCAAAGGTCACCAAAGGTCACCAAAGGTCACCAAAGGTCACCCCAAAGGTCACCAAAGGTCACCCCAAAGGTCACCAAAGGTCACCAAAAGTCACCAAAGGTCACCAAAGGTCACCAAAGGTCACACCAAAGGTCACCAAAGGTCACCCCAAAGGTCACCCCAAAGGTCACCAAAGGTTACCAAAGGTCACCAAAGGTCACCAAAGGTCACCCCAAAGGTCACCAAAGGTCATCCCAAAGGTCACCAAAGGTTACCAAAGGTCACCCCAAAGGTCACCAAAGGTCACCCCAAAGGTCACCAAAGGTCACCCCAAAGGTCACCAAAGGTCACCAACGGTCACCAAAGGTCACCCCAAAGGTCACCAAAAGTCACCAAAGGTAACCAAAGGTCACCAAAGGTCACCCCAAAGGTCACCAAAGGTCACCAAAGGTCACCAAAGGTCACCAAAGGTCACCCCAAAGGTCACTAAAGGTCACCCCAAAGTTCACCAAAGGTCACCAAAGGTCACCCCAAAGGTCACCAAAGGTCACCCCAAAGGTCACCAAAGGTCACCAAAGGTCACCCCAAAGGTCACCAAAGGTCACCCCAAAGGTCACCAAAGGTCACCAAAGGTCACCAAAGGTCACCAAAGGTCACCAAAGGTCACCCCAAAGGTCACCAAAGGTCACCCCAAAGGTCACCCCAAAGGTCACCAAAGGTTACCAAAGGTCACCAAAGGTCACCAAAGGTCACCCCAAAGGTCACCAAAGGTCACCCCAAAGGTCACCAAAGGTCACCAAAGGTCACCCCAAAGGTCACCAAAGGTCACCCCAAAGGTCACCAAAGGTCACCCCAAAGGTCACCAAAGGTCACCAAAGGTCACCAAAGATCACCCCAAAGGTCACCAAAGGTCACCCCAAAGGTCACCAAAGGTCACCAAAGGTCACCCCAAAGGTCACCAAAGGTCACCAAAGGTCACCAAAGGTCACCAAAGGTCACCAAAAATCACCCCAAAGGTCACTAAAGGTCACACCAAAGGTCACCGAAGGTCACCAAAAATCACCAAAGGTCACCAAAGGTCACCTCAAAGGTCACCAAAGGTCACCAAAGGTCACCCCAAAGGTCACCAAAGCTCACCCCAAAGGTCACCAAAGGTAACCAAAGGTCACCAAAGGTCACCCCAAAGGTCACCAAAGGTCACCCCAAAGGTCACCAAAGGTCACCAAAGGTCACCAAAGGTCACCAAAGGTCACCCCAAAGGTCACCAAAGGTTACCCCAAAGGTCACCAAAGGTCACCCCAAAGGTCACCAAAGGTCACCAAAGGTCACCCCAAAGGTCACCAAAGGTCACCAAAGGTCACCCCAAAGGTCACCAAAGGTCACCCCAAAGGTCACCAAAGGTCACCAAAGGTCACCAAAAATCACCCCAAAGGTCACTAAAGGTCACACCAAAGGTCACCGAAGGTCACCAAAAATCACCAAAGGTCACCAAAGGTCACCTCAAAGGTCACCAAAGGTCACCAAAGGTCACCCCAAAGGTCACCAAAGCTCACCCCAAAGGTCACCAAAGGTAACCAAAGGTCACCAAAGGTCACCCCAAAGGTCACCAAAGGTCACCCCAAAGGTCACCAAAGGTCACCAAAGGTCACCCCAAAGGTCACCAAAGGTCACCAAAGGTCACCCCAAAGGTCACCAAAGGTCACCCCAAAGGTCACCAAAGGTCACCAAAGGTCACAAAGGTCACCCCAAAGGTCACCAAAGGTCACCAAAGGTCACCAAAGGTCACCAAAAATCACCCCAAAGGTCACTAAAGGTCACACCAAAGGTCACCGAAGGTCACCAAAAATCACCAAAGGTCACCAAAGGTCACCTCAAAGGTCACCAAAGGTCACCAAAGGTCACCCCAAAGGTCACCAAAGCTCACCCCAAAGGTCACCAAAGGTAACCAAAGGTCACCAAAGGTCACCCCAAAGGTCACCAAAGGTCACCCCAAAGGTCACCAAAGGTCACCAAAGGTCACCAAAGGTCACCAAAGGTCACCCCAAAGGTCACCAAAGGTTACCCCAAAGGTCACCAAAGGTCACCAAAGGTCACCCCAAAGGTCACCAAAGGTCACCCCAAAGGTCACCAAAGGTCACCAAAGGTCACCCCAAAGGTCACCAAAGGTCACCCCAAAGGTCACCAAAGGTCACCCCAAAGGTCACCCCAAAGGTCACCCCAAAGGACACCAAAGGTCACCAAAGGTCAATAAAGGTCACCCCAAAGGTCACCAAAGGTCACCCCAAAGGTCACCAAAGGTCACCAAAGGTCACCAAAGGTCACCAAAGGTCACCCCAAAGGTCACCAAGGGTTACCCCAAAGGTCACCAAAGGTCACCAAAGGTCACCCCAAAGGTCACCAAAGGTCACCCCAAAGGTCACCAAAGGTCACCAAAGGTTACCAAAGGTCACCCCAAAGGTCACCAAAGGTCACCCCAAAGATCACCAAAGGTCACCCCAAAGGTCACCCCAAAGGTCACTCCAAAGGACACCAAAGGTCACCAAAGGTCACCCCAAAGGTCACCAAAGGTCACCCCAAAGGTCACCCCAAAGGTCACCAAAGGTCACCAAAGGTCACCAAAGGTCACCAAAGGTCACCAAAGGTCACCCCAAAGGTCACCAAAGGTCACCCCAAAGGTCACCCCAAAGGTCACCAAAGGTTACCAAAGGTCACCAAAGGTCACCAAAGGTCACCCCAAAGGTCACCAAAGGTCACCCCAAAGGTCACCAAAGGTCACCAAAGGTCACCCCAAAGGTCACCAAAGGTCACCCCAAAGGTCACCAAAGGTCACCCCAAAGGTCACCAAAGGTCACCAAAGGTCACCAAAGATCACCCCAAAGGTCACCAAAGGTCACCCCAAAGGTCATCAAAGGTCACCAAAGGTCACCAAAGGTCACCCCAAAGGTCACCAAACGTCACCCCAAAGGTCACCAAAGGTCACCAAAGGTCACCCCAAAGGTCACCAAAGGTCACCAAAGGTCACCAAAGCTCACCCCAAAGGTCACCAAAGGTCATCCCAAAGGTCACCAAAGGTTACCAAAGGTCACCCCAAAGGTCACCAAAAGTCACCCCAAAGGTCACCAAAGGTCACCAAAGGTCACCAAAGGTCACCCCAAAGGTCACCAAAGGTCACCAAAGGTCACCAAAGGTCACCAAAGGTCACCCCAAAGGTCACCAAAGGTCACCCCAAAGGTCACCAAAGGTCACCAAAGGTCACCAAAGGTCACCAAAGGTCACCAAAGGTCACCCCAAAGGTCACCAAAGGTCACCCCAAAGGTCACCCCAAAGGTCACCAAAGGTTACCAAAGGTCACCAAAGGTCACCAAAGGTCACCCCAAAGGTCACCAAAGGTCATCCCAAAGGTCACCAAAGGTTACCAAAGGTCACCCCAAAGGTCACCAAAGGTCACCCCAAAGGTCACCAAAGGTCACCCCAAAGGTCACCAAAGGTCACCAACGGTCACCAAAGGTCACCCCAAAGGTCACCAAAAGTCACCAAAGGTAACCAAAGGTCACCAAAGGTCACCCCAAAGGTCACCAAAGGTCACCAAAGGTCACCAAAGGTCACCAAAGGTCACCCCAAAGGTCACTAAAGGTCACCCCAAAGTTCACCAAAGGTCACCAAAGGTCACCCCAAAGGTCACCAAAGGTCACCCCAAAGGTCACCAAAGGTCACCAAAGGTCACCCCAAAGGTCACCAAAGGTCACCCCAAAGGTCACCAAAGGTCACCAAAGGTCACCAAAGGTCACCAAAGGTCACCAAAGGTCACCCCAAAGGTCACCAAAGGTCACCCCAAAGGTCACCCCAAAGGTCACCAAAGGTTACCAAAGGTCACCAAAGGTCACCAAAGGTCACCCCAAAGGTCACCAAAGGTCACCCCAAAGGTCACCAAAGGTCACCAAAGGTCACCCCAAAGGTCACCAAAGGTCACCCCAAAGGTCACCAAAGGTCACCCCAAAGGTCCCCAAAGGTCACCAAAGGTCACCAAAGATCACCCCAAAGGTCACCAAAGGTCACCCCAAAGGTCACCAAAGGTCACCAAAGGTCACCAAAGGTCACCCCAAAGGTCACCAAAGGTCACCCCAAAGGTCACCAAAGGTCACCAAAGGTCACCCCAAAGGTCACCAAAGGTCACCAAAGGTCACCCCAAAGGTCACCAAAGGTCACCCCAAAGGTCACCAAAGGTCACCAAAGGTCACAAAGGTCACCCCAAAGGTCACCAAAGGTCACCAAAGGTCACCAAAGGTCACCAAAAATCACCCCAAAGGTCACTAAAGGTCACACCAAAGGTCACCAAAGGTCACCAAAAATCACCAAAGGTCACCAAAGGTCACCTCAAAGGTCACCAAAGGTTACCCCAAAGGTCACCAAAGGTCACCAAAGGTCACCCCAAAGGTCACCAAAGCTCACCCCAAAGGTCACCAAAGGTAACCAAAGGTCACCAAAGGTCACCCCAAAGGTCACCAAAGGTCACCCCAAAGGTCACCAAAGGTCACCAAAGGTCACCAAAGGTCACCAAAGGTCACCCCAAAGGTCACCAAAGGTTACCCCAAAGGTCACCAAAGGTCACCAAAGGTCACCCCAAAGATCACCAAAGGTCACCCCAAAGGTCACCAAAGGTCACCAAAGGTCACCAAAGGTCACCCCAAAGGTCACCAAAGGTCACCCCAAAGGTCACCAAAGGTCACCCCAAAGGTCACCCCAAAGGTCACCCCAAAGGACACCAAAGGTCACCAAAGGTCAATAAAGGTCACCCCAAAGGTCACCAAAGGTCACCCCAAAGGTCACCAAAGGTCACCAAAGGTCACCAAAGGTCACCAAAGGTCACCCCAAAGGTCACCAAGGGGTACCCCAAAGGTCACCAAAGGTCACCAAAGGTCACCCCAAAGGTCACCAAAGGTCACCCCAAAGGTCACCAAAGGTCACCCCAAAGATCACCAAAGGTCACCCCAAAGGTCACCAAAGGTCACCCCAAAGATCACCAAAGGTCACCCCAAAGGTCACCCCAAAGGTCACCCCAAAGGACACCAAAGGTCACCAAAGGTCAATAAAGGTCACCCCAAAGGTCACCAAAGGTCACCCCAAAGGTCACCAAAGGTCACCAAAGGTCACCAAAGGTCACCAAAGGTTACCCCAAAGGTCACCAAGGGTTACCCCAAAGGTCACCAAAGGTCACCAAAGGTCACCAAAGGTCACCAAAGGTCACCAAAGGTCACCAAAGGTCACCAAAGGTCACCAAAGGTCACCAAAGGTCACCCCAAAGGTCACTAAAGGTCACCCCAAAGGTCACCAAAGGTCACCCCAAAGGTCACTAAAGGTCACCCCAAAGGTCACCAAAGGTCACCAAAGGTCACCAAAGGTCACCCCAAAGATCACCAAAGGTCACCAAAGGTCACCAAAGGTCACCAAAGGTCACCAAAGGTCACCAAAGGTCACCCCAAAGGTCACCAAAGGTTACCCCAAAGGTCACCAAAGGTCACCAAAGGTCACCCCAAAGGTCACCAAAGGTCACCCCAAAGGTCACCAAAGGTCACCAAAGGTCACCAAAGGTCACCCCAAAGGTCACCAAAGGTCACCCCAAAGGTCACCAAAGGTCACCCCAAAGGTCACCCCAAAGGTCACCCCAAAGGACACCAAAGGTCACCAAAGGTCAATAAAGGTCACCCCAAAGGTCACCAAAGGTCACCCCAAAGGTCACCAAAGGTCACCAAAGGTCACCAAAGGTCACCAAAGGTCACCCCAAAGGTCACCAAGGGTTACCCCAAAGGTCACCAAAGGTCACCAAAGGTCACCCCAAAGGTCACCAAAGGTCACCCCAAAGGTCACCAAAGGTCACCAAAGGTTACCAAAGGTCACCCCAAAGGTCACCAAAGGTCACCCCAAAGATCACCAAAGGTCACCCCAAAGGTCACCCCAAAGGTCACCCCAAAGGACACCAAAGGTCACCAAAGGTCAATAAAGGTCACCCCAAAGGTCACCAAAGGTCACCCCAAAGGTCACCAAAGGTCACCAAAGGTCACCAAAGGTCACCAAAGGTTACCCCAAAGGTCACCAAGGGTTACCCCAAAGGTCACCAAAGGTCACCAAAGGTCACCAAAGGTCACCAAAGGTCACCAAAGGTCACCAAAGGTTACCAAAGGTCACCAAAGGTCACCAAAGGTCACCCCAAAGGTCACTAAAGGTCACCCCAAAGGTCACCAAAGGTCACCAAAGGTCACCAAAGGTCACCAAAAATCACCCCAAAGGTCACTAAAGGTCACACCAAAGGTCACCAAAGGTCACCAAAAATCACCAAAGGTCACCAAAGGTCACCTCAAAGGTCACCAAAGGTTACCCCAAAGGTCACCAAAGGTCACCAAAGGTCACCCCAAAGGTCACCAAAGCTCACCCCAAAGGTCACCAAAGGTAACCAAAGGTCACCAAAGGTCACCCCAAAGGTCACCAAAGGTCACCCCAAAGGTCACCAAAGGTCACCAAAGGTCACCAAAGGTCACCAAAGGTCACCCCAAAGGTCACCAAAGGTTACCCCAAAGGTCACCAAAGGTCACCAAAGGTCACCCCAAAGGTCACCAAAGGTCACCCCAAAGGTCACCAAAGGTCACCAAAGGTCACCAAAGGTCACCCCAAAGGTCACCAAAGGTCACCCCAAAGGTCACCAAAGGTCACCCCAAAGGTCACCAAAGGTCACCCCAAAGGTCACCAAAGGTCACCAAAGGTCACCTCAAAGGTCACCAAAGGTTACCCCAAAGGTCACCAAAGGTCACCAAAGGTCACCCCAAAGGTCACCAAAGCTCACCCCAAAGGTCACCAAAGGTAACCAAAGGTCACCAAAGGTCACCCCAAAGGTCACCAAAGGTCACCCCAAAGGTCACCAAAGGTCACCAAAGGTCACCAAAGGTCACCAAAGGTCACCCCAAAGGTCACCAAAGGTTACCCCAAAGGTCACCAAAGGTCACCAAAGGTCACCCCAAAGGTCACCAAAGGTCACCCCAAAGGTCACCAAAGGTCACCAAAGGTCACCAAAGGTCACCCCAAAGGTCACCAAAGGTCACCCCAAAGGTCACCAAAGGTCACCCCAAAGGTCACCCCAAAGGTCACCCCAAAGGACACCAAAGGTCACCAAAGGTCAATAAAGGTCACCCCAAAGGTCACCAAAGGTCACCCCAAAGGTCACCAAAGGTCACCAAAGGTCACCAAAGGTCACCAAAGGTCACCCCAAAGGTCACCAAGGGTTACCCCAAAGGTCACCAAAGGTCACCAAAGGTCACCCCAAAGGTCACCAAAGGTCACCCCAAAGGTCACCAAAGGTCACCAAAGGTTACCAAAGGTCACCCCAAAGGTCACCAAAGGTCACCCCAAAGATCACCAAAGGTCACCCCAAAGGTCACCCCAAAGGTCACCCCAAAGGACACCAAAGGTCACCAAAGGTCAATAAAGGTCACCCCAAAGGTCACCAAAGGTCACCCCAAAGGTCACCAAAGGTCACCAAAGGTCACCAAAGGTCACCAAAGGTTACCCCAAAGGTCACCAAGGGTTACCCCAAAGGTCACCAAAGGTCACCAAAGGTCACCAAAGGTCACCAAAGGTCACCAAAGGTCACCAAAGGTCACCAAAGGTCACCAAAGGTCACCAAAGGTCACCCCAAAGGTCACTAAAGGTCACCCCAAAGGTCACCAAAGGTCACCCCAAAGGTCACTAAAGGTCACCCCAAAGGTCACCAAAGGTCACCAAAGGTCACCAAAGGTCACCCCAAAAATCACCAAAGGTCACCAAAGGTCACCAAAGGTCACCAAAGGTCACCAAAGGTCACCAAAGGTCACCAAAGGTCACCAAAGGTCACCCCAAAGGTCACCAAAGGTCACCCCAAAGGTCACCAAAGGTCACCAAAGGTCACCCCAAAGGTCACTAAAGGTCACCCCAAAGGTCACCAAAGGTCACCCCAAAGGTCACTAAAGGTCACCCCAAAGGTCACCAAAGGTCACCCCAAAGGTCACTAAAGGTCACCCCAAAGGTCACCAAAGGTCACCAAAGGTCACCAAAGGTCACCCCAAAGATCACCAAAGGTCACCAAAGGTCACCAAAGGTCACCAAAGGTCACCCCAAAGGTCACCAAAGGTCACCCCAAAGGTCACCAAAGGTCACCCCAAAGGTCACCAAAGGTCACCAACGGTCACCAAAGGTCACCCCAAAGGTCACCAAAAGTCACCAAAGGTAACCAAAGGTCACCAAAGGTCACCCCAAAGGTCACCAAAGGTCACCAAAGGTCACCAAAGGTCATCCCAAAGGTCACCAAAGGTTACCAAAGGTCACCCCAAAGGTCACCAAAGGTCACCCCAAAGGTCACCAAAGGTCACCCCAAAGGTCACCAAAGGTCACCAACGGTCACCAAAGGTCACCCCAAAGGTCACCAAAAGTCACCAAAGGTAACCAAAGGTCACCAAAGGTCACCCCAAAGGTCACCAAAGGTCACCAAAGGTCACCAAAGGTCACCAAAGGTCACCCCAAAGGTCACTAAAGGTCACCCCAAAGTTTACCAAAGGTCACCAAAGGTCACCCCAAAGGTCACCAAAGGTCACCCCAAAGGTCACCAAAGGTCACCAAAGGTCACCCCAAAGGTCACCAAAGGTCACCCCAAAGGTCACCAAAGGTCACCAAAGGTCACCAAAAGTCACCAAAGGTCACCAAAGGTCACCCCAAAGGTCACCAAAGGTCACCCCAAAGGTCACCCCAAAGGTCACCAAAGGTTACCAAAGGTCACCAAAGGTCACCAAAGGTCACCCCAAAGGTCACCAAAGGTCACCCCAAAGGTCACCAAAGGTCACCAAAGGTCACCCCAAAGGTCACCAAAGGTCACCCCAAAGGTCACCAAAGGTCACCCCAAAGGTCACCAAAGGTCACCAAAGGTCACCAAAGATCACCCCAAAGGTCACCAAAGGTCACCCCAAAGGTCACCAAAGGTCACCAAAGGTCACCAAAGGTCACCCCAAAGGTCACCAAAGGTCACCCCAAAGGTCACCAAAGGTCACCAAAGGTCACCCCAAAGGTCACCAAAGGTCACCAAAGGTCACCCCAAAGGTCACCAAAGGTCACCCCAAAGGTCACCAAAGGTCACCAAAGGTCACAAAGGTCACCCCAAAGGACACCAAAGGTCACCAAAGGTCACCAAAGGTCACCAAAAATCACCCCAAAGGTCACTAAAGGTCACACCAAAGGTCACCAAAGGTCACCAAAAATCACCAAAGGTCACCAAAGGTCACCTCAAAGGTCACCAAAGGTTACCCCAAAGGTCACCAAAGGTCACCAAAGGTCACCCCAAAGGTCACCAAAGCTCACCCCAAAGGTCACCAAAGGTAACCAAAGGTCACCAAAGGTCACCCCAAAGGTCACCAAAGGTCACCCCAAAGGTCACCAAAGGTCACCAAAGGTCACCAAAGGTCACCAAAGGTCACCCCAAAGGTCACCAAAGGTTACCCCAAAGGTCACCAAAGGTCACCAAAGGTCACCCCAAAGGTCACCAAAGGTCACCCCAAAGGTCACCAAAGGTCACCAAAGGTCACCAAAGGTCACCCCAAAGGTCACCAAAGGTCACCCCAAAGGTCACCAAAGGTCACCCCAAAGGTCACCCCAAAGGTCACCCCAAAGGACACCAAAGGTCACCAAAGGTCAATAAAGGTCACCCCAAAGGTCACCAAAGGTCACCCCAAAGGTCACCAAAGGTCACCAAAGGTCACCAAAGGTCACCAAAGGTCACCCCAAAGGTCACCAAGGGTTACCCCAAAGGTCACCAAAGGTCACCAAAGGTCACCCCAAAGGTCACCAAAGGTCACCCCAAAGGTCACCAAAGGTCACCAAAGGTTACCAAAGGTCACCCCAAAGGTCACCAAAGGTCACCCCAAAGATCACCAAAGGTCACCCCAAAGGTCACCCCAAAGGTCACCCCAAAGGACACCAAAGGTCACCAAAGGTCAATAAAGGTCACCCCAAAGGTCACCAAAGGTCACCCCAAAGGTCACCAAAGGTCACCAAAGGTCACCAAAGGTCACCAAAGGTTACCCCAAAGGTCACCAAGGGTTACCCCAAAGGTCACCAAAGGTCACCAAAGGTCACCAAAGGTCACCAAAGGTCACCAAAGGTCACCAAAGGTCACCAAAGGTCACCAAAGGTCACCCCAAAGGTCACTAAAGGTCACCCCAAAGGTCACCAAAGGTCACCCCAAAGGTTACTAAAGGTCACCCCAAAGGTCACCAAAGGTCACCAAAGGTCACCAAAGGTCACCCCAAAGATCACCAAAGGTCACCAAAGGTCACCAAAGGTCACCAAAGGTCACCAAAGGTCACCAAAGGTCACCAAAGGTCACCCCAAAGGTCACCAAAGGTCACCCCAAAGGTCACCAAAGGTCACCAAAGGTCACCCCAAAGGTCACTAAAGGTCACCCCACAGGTCACCAAAGGTCACCCCAAAGGTCACTAAAGGTCACCCCAAAGGTCACCAAAGGTCACCCCAAAGGTCACTAAAGGTCACCCCAAAGGTCACCAAAGGTCACCAAAGGTCACCAAAGGTCACCCCAAAGATCACCAAAGGTCACCAAAGGTCACCAAAGGTCACCAAAGGTCACCAAAGGTCACCAAAGGTCACCAAAGGTCACCCCAAAGGTCACCAAAGGTCACCCCAAAGGTCACCAAAGGTCACCAAGGGTCACCAAAGGTCACCCCAAAGGTCACTAAAGGTCACCCCAAAGGTCACCAAAGGTCACCAAAGGTCACCAAAGGTCACCCCAAAGGTCACCAAAGGTCATCCCAAAGGTCACCAAAGGTTACCAAAGGTCACCCCAAAGGTCACCAAAGGTCACCCCAAAGGTCACCAAAGGTCACCAAAGGTCACCAAAGGTCACCCCAAAGGTCACTAAAGGTCACCAAAGGTCACCGAAGGTCACCAAAGGTCACCCCAAAGGTCACCAAAGGTCACCCCAAAGGTCACTAAAGGTCACCAAAGGTCACCAAAGGTTACCAAAGGTCACCCCAAAGGTCACCAAAGGTCACCAAAGGTCACCAAAGGTCACCCCAAAGGTCACCAAAGGTCACCCCAAAGGTCACCAAAGATCACCCCAAAGGTCACCAAAGGTCACCCCAAAGGTCACCAAAGGTTACCAAAGGTCACCAAAGGTCACCCCAAAGGTCACCAAAGGTCACCCCAAAGGTCACCAAAGGTCACCAAAGGTCACCCCAAAGGTCACCAAAGGTCACCAAAGCTCACCCCAAAGGTCACCAAAGGTCACCCCAAAGGTCACCAAAGGTCACCAAAGGTCACAAAGGTCACCCCAAAGGTCACCAAAGGGCACCAAAGGTCACCAAAAATCACCCCAAAGGTCACTAAAGGTCACCCCAAAGGTCACCAAAGGTCACCAAAAATCACCAAAGGTCACCAAAGGTCACCTCAAAGGTCACCAAAGGTTACCCCAAAGGTCACCAAAGGTCACCAAAGGTCACCCCAAAGGTCACCAAAGCTCACCCCAAAGGTCACCAAAGGTCACCAAAGGTCACCAAAGGTCACCCCAAAGGTCACCAAAGGTCACCCCAAAGGTCACCAAAGGTCACCAAAGGTCACCCCAAAGGTCACCAAAGGTCACCCCAAAGGTCACCAAAGGTCACCAAAGGTCACCAAAGGTCACCCCAAAGGTCACCAAAGGTCACCCCAAAGGTCACCAAAGGTCACCCCAAAGGTCACCCCAAAGGTCACCCCAAAGGACACCAAAGGTCACCAAAGGTCAATAAAGGTCACCCCAAAGGTCACCAAAGGTCACCCCAAAGGTCACCAAAGGTCACCAAAGGTCACCCCAAAGGTCACCAAAAGTCACCCCAAAGGTCACCAAAGGTCACCAAAGATCACCAAAGGTCACCCCAAAGGTCACCAAAGGTCACCAAAGGTCACCAAAGGTCACCAAAGGTCACCCCAAAGGTCACCAAAGGTCACCCCAAAGGTCACCAAAGGTCACCAAAGGTCACCAAAGGTCACCAAAGGTCACCCCAAAGGTCACTAAAGGTCACCCCAAAGGTCACCAAAGGTCATCCCAAAGGTCACCAAAGGTTACCAAAGGTTACCAAAGGTCACCCCAAAGGTCACCAAAGGTCACCAAAGGTCATCCCAACGGTCACCAAAGGTTACCAAAGGTCACCAAAGGTCACCCCAAAGGTCACCAAAGGTCACCCCAAAGGTCACCCCAAAGGTCACCAAAGGTTACCAAAGGTCACCAAAGGTCACCAAAGGTCACCCCAAAGGTCACCAAAGGTCATCCCAAAGGTCACCAAAGGTTACCAAAGGTCACCCCAAAAGTCACCAAAGGTCACCCCAAAGGTCACCAAAGGTCACCCCAAAGGTCACCAAAGGTCACCAAAGGTCACCAAAGGTCACCAAAGGTCACCCCAAAGGTCACCAAAAGTCACCAAAGGTAACCAAAGGTCACCAAAGGTCACCAAAGGTCACCCCAAAGGTCACCAAAGGTCACCAAAGGTCACCAAAGGTCACCAAAGGTCACCAAAGGTCACCAAAGGTCACCAAAGGTCACCCCAAAGGTCACCAAAGGTCACCCCAAAGGTCACCAAAGGTCACCAAAGGTCACCAACGGTCACCCCAAAGGTCACTAAAGGTCACCCCAAAGGTCACCAAAGGTCACCAAAGGTCACCAAAGGTCACCCCAAAGGTCACCAAAGGTCACCAAAGGTCACCAAAGGTCACCAAAGGTCACCAAAGGTCACCAAAGGTCACCCCAAAGGTCACCAAAGGTCACCCCAAAGGTCACCAAAGGTCACCAAAGGTCACCAAAGGTCACCCCAAAGGTCACTAAAGGTCACCCCAAAGGTCACCAAAGGTCACCAAAGGTCACCAAAGCTCACCCCAAAGGTCACCAAAGGTCATCCCAAAGGTCACCAAAGGTTACCAAAGGTCACCCCAAAGGTCACCAAAAGTCACCCCAAAGGTCACCAAAGGTCACCAAAGGTCACCAAAGGTCACCCCAAAGGTCACCAAAGGTCACCAAAGGTCACCAAAGGTCACCAAAGGTCACCCCAAAGGTCACCAAAGGTCACCCCAAAGGTCACCAAAGGTCACCAAAGGTCACCAAAGGTCACCAAAGGTCACCAAAGGTCACCCCAAAGGTCACCAAAGGTCACCCCAAAGGTCACCCCAAAGGTCACCAAAGGTTACCAAAGGTCACCAAAGGTCACCAAAGGTCACCCCAAAGGTCACCAAAGGTCATCCCAAAGGTCACCAAAGGTTACCAAAGGTCACCCCAAAGGTCACCAAAGGTCACCCCAAAGGTCACCAAAGGTCACCCCAAAGGTCACCAAAGGTCACCAACGGTCACCAAAGGTCACCCCAAAGGTCACCAAAAGTCACCAAAGGTAACCAAAGGTCACCAAAGGTCACCCCAAAGGTCACCAAAGGTCACCAAAGGTCACCAAAGGTCACCAAAGGTCACCCCAAAGGTCACTAAAGGTCACCCCAAAGTTCACCAAAGGTCACCAAAGGTCACCCCAAAGGTCACCAAAGGTCACCCCAAAGGTCACCAAAGGTCACCAAAGGTCACCCCAAAGGTCACCAAAGGTCACCCCAAAGGTCACCAAAGGTCACTAAAGGTCACCAAAGGTCACCAAAGGTCACCAAAGGTCACCCCAAAGGTCACCAAAGGTCACCCCAAAGGTCACCCCAAAGGTCACCAAAGGTTACCAAAGGTCACCAAAGGTCACCAAAGGTCAGCCCAAAGGTCACCAAAGGTCACCCCAAAGGTCACCAAAGGTCACCAAAGGTCACCCCAAAGGTCACCAAAGGTCACCCCAAAGGTCACCAAAGGTCACCCCAAAGGTCACCAAAGGTCACCAAAGGTCACCAAAGATCACCCCAAAGGTCACCAAAGGTCACCCCAAAGGTCACCAAAGGTCACCAAAGGTCACCAAAGGTCACCCCAAAGGTCACCAAAGGTCACCCCAAAGGTCACCAAAGGTCACCAAAGGTCACCCCAAAGGTCACCAAAGGTCACCAAAGGTCACCCCAAAGGTCACCAAAGGTCACCCCAAAGGTCACCAAAGGTCACAAAGGTCACCCCAAAGGTCACCAAAGGTCACCAAAGGTCACCAAAAATCACCCCAAAGGTCACTAAAGGTCACACCAAAGGTCACCAAAGGTCACCAAAAATCACCAAAGGTCACCAAAGGTCACCTCAAAGGTCACCAAAGGTTACCCCAAAGGTCACCAAAGGTCACCAAAGGTCACCCCAAAGGTCACCAAAGCTCACCCCAAAGGTCACCAAAGGTAACCAAAGGTCACCAAAGGTCACCCCAAAGGTCACCAAAGGTCACCCCAAAGGTCACCAAAGGTCACCAAAGGTCACCAAAGGTCACCAAAGGTCACCCCAAAGGTCACCAAAGGTTACCCCAAAGGTCACCAAAGGTCACCAAAGGTCACCCCAAAGGTCACCAAAGGTCACCCCAAAGGTCACCAAAGGTCACCAAAGGTCACCAAAGGTCACCCCAAAGGTCACCAAAGGTCACCCCAAAGGTCACCAAAGGTCACCCCAAAGGTCACCCCAAAGGTCACCCCAAAGGACACCAAAGGTCACCAAAGGTCAATAAAGGTCACCCCAAAGGTCACCAAAGGTCACCCCAAAGGTCACCAAAGGTCACCAAAGGTCACCAAAGGTCACCAAAGGTCACCCCAAAGGTCACCAAGGGTTACCCCAAAGGTCACCAAAGGTCACCAAAGGTCACCCCAAAGGTCACCAAAGGTCACCCCAAAGGTCACCAAAGGTCACCAAAGGTTACCAAAGGTCACCCCAAAGGTCACCAAAGGTCACCCCAAAGATCACCAAAGGTCACCCCAAAGGTCACCCCAAAGGTCACCCCAAAGGACACCAAAGGTCACCAAAGGTCAATAAAGGTCACCCCAAAGGTCACCAAAGGTCACCCCAAAGGTCACCAAAGGTCACCAAAGGTCACCAAAGGTCACCAAAGGTTACCCCAAAGGTCACCAAGGGTTACCCCAAAGGTCACCAAAGGTCACCAAAGGTCACCAAAGGTCACCAAAGGTCACCAAAGGTCACCAAAGGTCACCAAAGGTCACCAAAGGTCACCAAAGGTCACCCCAAAGGTCACTAAAGGTCACCCCAAAGGTCACCAAAGGTCACCCCAAAGGTCACTAAAGGTCACCCCAAAAGTCACCAAAGGTCACCAAAGGTCACCAAAGGTCACCCCAAAGATCACCAAAGGTCACCAAAGGTCACCAAAGGTCACCAAAGGTCACCAAAGGTCACCAAAGGTCACCAAAGGTCACCCCAAAGGTCACCAAAGGTCACCCCAAAGGTCACCAAAGGTCACCAAAGGTCACCCCAAAGGTCACTAAAGGTCACCCCAAAGGTCACCAAAGGTCACCCCAAAGGTCACTAAAGGTCACCCCAAAGGTCACCAAAGGTCACCCCAAAGGTCACTAAAGGTCACCCCAAAGGTCACCAAAGGTCACCAAAGGTCACCAAAGGTCACCCCAAAGATCACCAAAGGTCACCAAAGGTCACCAAAGGTCACCAAAGGTCACCAAAGGTCACCAAAGGTCACCAAAGGACACCCCAAAGGTCACCAAAGGTCACCCCAAAGGTCACCAAAGGTCACCAAAGGTCACCAAAGGTCACCCCAAAGGTCACTAAAGGTCACCCCAAAGGTCACCAAAGGTCACCAAAGGTCACCAAAGGTCACCCCAAAGGTCACCAAAGGTCATCCCAAAGGTCACCAAAGGTTACCAAAGGTCACCCCAAAGGTCACCAAAGGTCACCCCAAAGGTCACCAAAGGTCACCAAAGGTCACCAAAGGTCACCCCAAAGGTCACCAACGGTCACCAAAGGTCACCGAAGGTCACCAAAGGTCACCCCAAAGGTCACCAAAGGTCACCCCAAAGGTCACTAAAGGTCACCAAAGGTCACCAAAGGTTACCAAAGGTCACCCCAAAGGTCACCAAAGGTCACCAAAGGTCACCAAAGGTCACCCCAAAGGTCACCAAAGGTCACCCCAAAGGTCACCAAAGATCACCCCAAAGGTCACCAAAGGTCACCCCAAAGGTCACCAAAGGTCACCAAAGGTCACCAAAGGTCACCCCAAAGGTCACCAAAGGTCACCCCAAAGGTCACCAAAGGTCACCAAAGGTCACCCCAAAGGTCACCAAAGGTCACCAAAGGTCACCCCAAAGGTCACCAAAGGTCACCCCAAAGGTCACCAAAGGTCACCAAAGGTCACAAAGGTCACCCCAAAGGTCACCAAAGAGTACCAAAGGTCACCAAAAATCACCCCAAAGGTCACTAAAGGTCACCCCAAAGGTCACCAAAGGTCACCAAAAATCACCAAAGGTCACCAAAGGTCACCTCAAAGGTCACCAAAGGTTACCCCAAAGGTCACCAAAGGTCACCAAAGGTCACCCCAAAGGTCACCAAAGCTCACCCCAAAGGTCACCAAAGGTCACCAAAGGTCACCAAAGGTCACCCCAAAGGTCACCAAAGGTCACCCCAAAGGTCACCAAAGGTCACCAAAGGTCACCCAAAGGTCACCAAAGGTCACCCCAAAGGTCACCAAAGGTCACCAAAGGTCACCCCAAAGGTCACCAAAGGTCACCCCAAAGGTCACCAAAGGTCACCCCAAAGGTCACCCCAAAGGTCACCCCAAAGGACACCAAAGGTCACCAAAGGTCAATAAAGGTCACCCCAAAGGTCACCAAAGGTCACCCCAAAGGTCACCAAAGGTCACCAAAGGTCACCCCAAAGGTCACCAAAAGTCACCCCAAAGGTCACCAAAGGTCACCAAAGATCACCAAAGGTCACCCCAAAGGTCACCAAAGGTCACCAAAGGTCACCAAAGGTCACCAAAGGTCACCCCAAAGGTCACCAAAGGTCACCCCAAAGGTCACCAAAGGTCACCAAAGGTCACCAAAGGTCACCAAAGGTCACCCCAAAGGTCACTAAAGGTCACCCCAAAGGTCACCAAAGGTCATCCCAAAGGTCACCAAAGGTTACCAAAGGTTACCAAAGGTCACCCCAAAGGTCACCAAAGGTCACCAAAGGTCACCAAAGGTCACCCCAAAGGTCACCAAAGGTCACCAAAGGTCACCCCAAAAGTCACCCCAAAGGTCACCAAAGGTCACCAAAGGTCACCAAAGGTCACCCCAAAGGTCACCAAAGGTCACCAAAGGTCACCAAAGGTCACCAAAGGTCACCCCAAAGGTCACCAAAGGTCACCCCAAAGGTCACCAAAGGTCACCAAAGGTCACCAAAGGTCACCCCAAAGGTCACTAAAGGTCACCCCAAACGTCACCAAAGGTCACCAAAGGTCACCAAAGGTCACCAAAGGTCACCCCAAAGGTCACCAAAGGTCATCCCAAAGGTCAACAAAGGTTACCAAAGGTCACCCCAAAGGTCACCAAAGGTCACCCCAAAGGTCACCAAGGGTCACCAAAGGTCACCAAAGGTCACCCCAAAGGTCACCAAAGGTCACCAAAGGTCACCAAAGGTCACCAAAGGTCACCAAAGGTCACCCCAAAGGTCACCAAAGGTCAAACCAAAGGTCACCAAAGGTCACCCCAAAGGTCACCAAAGGTCACCAAAGGTCACCAAAGGTCACCCCAAAGGTCACTAAAGGTCACCCCAAAGGTCACCAAAGGTCACCAAAGGTCACCAAAGGTCACCAAAGGTCACCCCAAAGGTCACCAAAGGTCATCCCAAAGGTCACCAAAGGTTACCAAAGGTCACCCCAAAGGTCACCAAAGGTCACCCCAAAAGTCACCAAAGGTCACCAAAGGTCACCAAAGGTCACCCCAAAGGTCACCAAAGGTCACCAAAGGTCACCAAAGGTCACCAAAGGTTACCCCAAAGGTCACCAAAGGTCACCCCAAAGGTCACCAAAGGTCACCAAAGGTCACCAAAGGTCACCAAAGGTCACCAAAGGTCACCCCAAAGGTCACCAAAGGTCACCCCAAAGGTCACCCCAAAGGTCACCAAAGGTTACCAAAGGTCACCAAAGGTCACCAAAGGTCACCCCAAAGGTCACCAAAGGTCATCCCAAAGGTCACCAAAGGTTACCAAAGGTCACCCCAAAAGTCACCAAAGGTCACCCCAAAGGTCACCAAAGGTCACCCCAAAGGTCACCAAAGGTCACCAAAGGTCACCAAAGGTCACCAAAGGTCACCCCAAAGGTCACCAAAAGTCACCAAAGGTAACCGAAGGTCACCAAAAGTCACCAAAGGTCACCCCAAAGGTCACCAAAGGTCACCAAAGGTCACCAAAGGTCACCAAAGGTCACCAAAGGTCACCAAAGGTCACCAAAGGTCACCCCAAAGGTCACCAAAGGTCACCCCAAAGGTCACCAAAGGTCACCAAAGGTCACCAACGGTCACCCCAAAGGTCACTAAAGGTCACCCCAAAGGTCACCAAAGGTCACCAAAGGTCACCAAAGGTCACCCCAAAGGTCACCAAAGGTCACCAAAGGTCACCAAAGGTCACCAAAGGTCACCAAAGGTCACCAAAGGTCACCAAAGGTCACCAAAGGTCACCCCAAAGGTCACCAAAGGTCACCCCAAAGGTCACCAAAGGTCACCAAAGGTCACCAAAGGTCACCCCAAAGGTCACTAAAGGTCACCCCAAAGGTCACCAAAGGTCACCAAAGGTCACCAAAGCTCACCCCAAAGGTCACCAAAGGTCATCCCAAAGGTCACCAAAGGTTACCAAAGGTCACCCCAAAGGTCACCAAAAGTCACCCCAAAGGTCACCAAAGGTCACCAAAGGTCACCAAAGGTCACCCCAAAGGTCACCAAAGGTCACCAAAGGTCACCAAAGGTCACCAAAGGTCACCCCAAAGGTCACCAAAGGTCACCCCAAAGGTCACCAAAGGTCACCAAAGGTCACCAAAGGTCACCAAAGGTCACCAAAGGTCACACCAAAGGTCACCAAAGGTCACCCCAAAGGTCACCCCAAAGGTCACCAAAGGTTACCAAAGGTCACCAAAGGTCACCAAAGGTCACCCCAAAGGTCACCAAAGGTCATCCCAAAGGTCACCAAAGGTTACCAAAGGTCACCCCAAAGGTCACCAAAGGTCACCCCAAAGGTCACCAAAGGTCACCCCAAAGGTCACCAAAGGTCACCAACGGTCACCAAAGGTCACCCCAAAGGTCACCAAAAGTCACCAAAGGTAACCAAAGGTCACCAAAGGTCACCCCAAAGGTCACCAAAGGTCACCAAAGGTCACCAAAGGTCACCAAAGGTCACCCCAAAGGTCACTAAAGGTCACCCCAAAGTTCACCAAAGGTCACCAAAGGTCACCCCAAAGGTCACCAAAGGTCACCCAAAGGTCACCAAAGGTCACCAAAGGTCACCCCAAAAGTCACCAAAGGTCACCCCAAAGGTCACCAAAGGTCACCAAAGGTCACCAAAGGTCACCAAAGGTCACCCCAAAGGTCACCAAAGGTCACCCCAAAGGTCACCCCAAAGGTCACCAAAGGTTACCAAAGGTCACCAAAGGTCACCAAAGGTCACCCCAAAGGTCACCAAAGGTCACCCCAAAGGTCACCAAAGGTCACCAAAGGTCACCCCAAAGGTCACCAAAGGTCACCCCAAAGGTCACCAAAGGTCACCCCAAAGGTCACCAAAGGTCACCAAAGGTCACCAAAGATCACCCCAAAGGTCACCAAAGGTCACCCCAAAGGTCACCAAAGGTCACCAAAGGTCACCAAAGGTCACCCCAAAGGTCACCAAAGGTCACCCCAAAGGTCACCAAAGGTCACCAAAGGTCACCCCAAAGGTCACCAAAGGTCACCAAAGGTCACCCCAAAGGTCACCAAAGGTCACCCCAAAGGTCACCAAAGGTCACCAAAGGTCACAAAGGTCACCCCAAAGGTCACCAAAGGTCACCAAAGGTCACCAAAGGTCACCAAAAATCACCCCAAAGGTCACTAAAGGTCACACCAAAGGTCACCGAAGGTCACCAAAAATCACCAAAGGTCACCAAAGGTCACCTCAAAGGTCACCAAAGGTCACCAAAGGTCACCCCAAAGGTCACCAAAGCTCACCCCAAAGGTCACCAAAGGTAACCAAAGGTCACCAAAGGTCACCCCAAAGGTCACCAAAGGTCACCCCAAAGGTCACCAAAGGTCACCAAAGGTCACCAAAGGTCACCAAAGGTCACCCCAAAGGTCACCAAAGGTTACCCCAAAGGTCACCAAAGGTCACCAAAGGTCACCCCAAAGGTCACCAAAGGTCACCCCAAAGGTCACCAAAGGTCACCAAAGGTCACCAAAGGTCACCCCAAAGGTCACCAAAGGTCACCCAAAGGTCACCAAAGGTCACCCCAAAGGTCACCCCAAAGGTCACCCCAAAGGACACCAAAGGTCACCAAAGGTCAATAAAGGTCACCCCAAAGGTCACCAAAGGTCACCCCAAAGGTCACCAAAGGTCACCAAAGGTCACCAAAGGTCACCAAGGTCACCCCAAAGGTCACCAAGGGTTACCCCAAAGGTCACCAAAGGTCACCAAAGGTCACCCCAAAGGTCACTAAAGGTCACCCCAAAGGTCACCAAAGGTCACCAAAGGTTACCAAAGGTCACCCCAAAGGTCACCAAAGGTCACCCCAAAGATCACCAAAGGTCACCCCAAAGGTCACCCCAAAGGTCACTCCAAAGGACACCAAAGGTCACCAAAGGTCACCCCAAAGGTCACCAAAGGTCACCCCAAAGGTCACCCCAAAGGTCACCAAAGGTCACCAAAGGTCACCAAAGGTCACCAAAGGTCACCAAAGGTCACCAAAGGTCACCCCAAAGGTCACCAAAGGTCACCCCAAAGGTCACCCCAAAGGTCACCAAAGGTTACCAAAGGTCACCAAAGGTCACCAAAGGTCACCCCAAAGGTCACCAAAGGTCACCCCAAAGGTCACCAAAGGTCACCAAAGGTCACCCCAAAGGTCACCAAAGGTCACCCCAAAGGTCACCAAAGGTCACCCCAAAGGTCACCAAAGGTCACCAAAGGTCACCAAAGATCACCCCAAAGGTCACCAAAGGTCACCCCAAAGGTCACTAAAGGTCACCCCAAAGTTCACCAAAGGTCACCAAAGGTCACCCCAAAGGTCACCAAAGGTCACCCCAAAGGTCACCAAAGGTCACCAAAGGTCACCCCAAAGGTCACCAAAGGTCACCTCAAAGGTCACCAAAGGTCACCCCAAAGGTCACCTTAAAGGTCACCAAAGGTCACCAAAGGTCACCAAAGGTCACCCCAAAGGTCACCAAAGGTCACCCCAAAGGTCACCAAAAATCACCAAAGGTCACCAAAGGTCACCCCAAAGGTCACCAAAGGTCACCCCAAAGGTCACCAAAAGGTCACCAAAGGTCACCCCAAAGGTCACCAAAGGTCACCAAAGGTCACCCCAAAGGTCACCAAAGGTCACCCCAAAGGTCACCAAAGGTCACCCCAAAGGTCACCAAAGGTCACCAAAGGGCACCAAAGGTCACCTCAAAGGTTACCAAAGGTCACCCCAAAGGTCACCAAAGGTCACCAAAGGTCACCAAAGGTCACCCCAAAGGTCATTAAAGGTCACCAAAGGTCACCCCAAAGGTCACCAAAGGTCACCCCAAAGGTCACCAAAGGTCACCAAAGGTCACCCCAAAGGTCACCAAAGGTCACCCTAAAGGTCACCAAAGGTCACCAAAGGTCACCAAAGGTCACCAAAAAGGTCACCAAAGGTCACCAAAGGTCACCAAAGGTCACCAAAGGTCACCAAAGGTCACCAAAGGTCACCAAAGGTCACCCCAAAGGTCACTAAAGGTCACCTCAAAGGTCACCAAAGGTCACCAAAGGTCACCAAAGGTCTCCAAAGGTCACCCCAAAGGTCACCAAAGGTCACCCCTAAGGTCACCAAAGGTCACCAAAGGTCACCCCAAAGGTCACCAAAGGTCACCCCAAAGGTCACCAAAGGTCACTTCAAAGGTCACCCCAAAGGTCACCCCAAAGGTCACCAAAGGTCACCAAAGGTCACCAAAGGTCACCCCAAAGGTCACCAAAGGTCACCCCAAAGGTCACCAAAGGTCACCAAAGGTCACCAAAAGTCACCCCAAAGGTCACCAAAGGTCACCCCAAAGGTCACCAAAGGTCACCAAAGGTCACCAAAGGTCACCCCAAAGGTCACCAAAGGTCACCAAAGGTCACCAAAGGTCACCAAAGGTCACCCCAAAGGTCACCAAAGGTTACCCCAAGGTCACCAAAGGTCACCAAAGGTCACCAAAGTTCACCCCAAAGGTCACTAAAGGTCACCCCAAAGGTCACCAAAGGTCACCAAAGGTCACCAAAGGTCACCAAAGGTCACCCTAAAGGTCACCAAAGGTCATCCCAAAGGTCACCAAAGGTTACCAAAGGTCACCCCAAAGGTCACCAAAGGTCACCCCAAAGGTCACCAAAGGTCACTTCAAAGGTCACCCCAAAGGTCACCCCAAAGGTCACCAAAGGTCACCAAAGGTCACCAAAGGTCACCCCAAAGGTCACCAAAGGTCACCCCAAAGGTCACCAAAGGTCACCAAAGGTCACCAAAAGTCACCCCAAAGGTCACCAAAGGTCACCCCAAAGGTCACCAAAGGTCACCAAAGGTCACCAAAGGTCACCCCAAAGGTCACCAAAGGTCACCAAAGGTCACCAAAGGTCACCAAAGGTCACCCCAAGGGTCACCAAAGGTCACCCCAAAGGTCACCAAAGGTCACCAAAGGTCACCAAAGGTCACCCCAAAGGTCACTAAAGGTCACCCCAAAGGTCACCAAAGGTCACCCCAAAGGTCACCAAAGGTCACCCCAAAGGTCACCAAAGGTCACCAAAGGTCACCAAAGGTCACCCCAAAGGTCACCAAAAGTCACCAAAGGTAACCAAAGGTCACCAAAGGTCACCCCAAAGGTCACCAAAGGTCACCAAAGGTCACCAAATGTCACCAAAGGTCACCCCAAAGGTCACTAAAGGTCACCCCAAAGTTCACCAAAGGTCACCAAAGGTCACCCCAAAGGTCACCAAAGGTCACCAAAGGTCACCAAAGGTCACCCCAAAGGTCACCAAAGGTCACCAAAGGTCACCCCAAAAGTCACCCCAAAGGTCACCAAAGGTCACCAAAGGTCACCAAAGGTCACCCCAAAGGTCACCAAAGGTCACCAAAGGTCACCAAAGGTCACCCCAAAGGTCACCAAAGGTCACCCCAAAGGTCACCAAAGGTCACCAAAGGTCAATAAAGGTCACCCCAAAGGTCACTAAAGGTCACCCCAAAGGTCACCAAAGGTCACCAAAGGTCACCAAAGGTCACCAAAGGTCACCCTAAAGGTCACCAAAGGTCATCCCAAAGGTCACCAAAGGTTACCAAAGGTCACCCCAAAGGTCACCAAAGGTCACCCCAAAGGTCACCAAAGGTCACCAAAGGTCACCAAAGGTCACCCCAAAGGTCACCAAAGGTCACCAAAGGTCACCAAAGGTCACCAAAGGTCACCAAAGGTCACCCCAAAGGTCACCAAAGGTCACCCCAAAGGTCACCAAAGGTCACCCCAAAGGTCACCAAAGGTCACCAAAGGTCTCCAAAGGTCACCCCAAAGGTCACTAAAGGTCACCTCAAAGGTCACCAAAGGTCACCAAAGGTCACCAAAGGTCACCAAAGGTCACCAAAGGTCACCCCAAAGGTCACCAAAGGTCACCCCAAAGGTCACCAAAGGTCACCAAAGGTCACCAAAGGTCACCCTAAAGGTCACCAAAGGTCACCCCAAAGGTCACCAAAGGTCACCAAAGGTCACCAAAGGTCACCAAAGGTCACCAAAGGTCACCCCAAAGGTCACCAAAGGTCACCCCAAAGGTCACCCCAAAGGTCACCAAAGGTTACCAAAGGTCACCAAAGGTCACCCCAAAGGTCAGCAAAGGTCACCAAAGGTCACCAAAGGTCACCCCAAAGGTCACCAAAGGTCACCAAAGGTCACCAAAGGTCACCCCAAAGGTCACCAAAGGTCACCAAAGGTCACCGAAGGTCACCAAAGGTCACCCCAAAGGTCACCAAAGGTCACCTGAAAGGTCACTAAAGGTCACCAAAGGTCACCAAAGGTAACCAAAGGTCACCCCAAAGGTCACCAAAGGTCACCCCAAAGGTCACCAAAGGTCACCAAAGGTCACCCCAAAGGTCACCAAAGGTCACCCCAAAGGTCACCAAAGGTCACCAAAGGTCACCAAAGGTCACCCCAAAGGTCACCAAAGGTCACCCCAAAGGTCACCAAAGGTCACCAAAGGTCACCAAAGGTCACCCCAAAGGTCACCAAAAGTCACCAAAGGTAACCAAAGGTCACCAAAGGTCACCCCAAAGGTCACCAAAGGTCACCAAAGGTCACCAAAGGTCACCAAAGGTCACCCCAAAGGTCACTAAAGGTCACCCCAAAGTTCACCAAAGGTCACCAAAGGTCACCCCAAAGGTCACCAAAGGTCACCCCAAAGGTCACCAAAGGTCACCAAAGGTCACCCCAAAGGTCACCAAAGGTCACCTCAAAGGTCACCAAAGGTCACCCCAAAGGTCACCTTAAAGGTCACCAAAGGTCACCAAAGGTCACCAAAGGTCACCCCAAAGGTCACCAAAGGTCACCCCAAAGGTCACCAAAAATCACCAAAGGTCACCAAAGGTCACCCCAAAGGTCACCAAAGGTCACCCCAAAGGTCACCAAAGGTCACCAAAGGTCACCCCAAAGGTCACCAAAGGTCACCAAAGGTCACCCCAAAGGTCACCAAAGGTCACCCCAAAGGTCACCAAAGGTCACCCCAAAGGTCACCAAAGGTCACCAAAGGGCACCAAAGGTCACCTCAAAGGTTACCAAAGGTCACCCCAAAGGTCACCAAAGGTCACCAAAGGTCACCAAAGGTCACCCCAAAGGTCATTAAAGGTCACCAAAGGTCACCCCAAAGGTCACCAAAGGTCACCCCAAAGGTCACCAAAGGTCACCAAAGGTCACCCCAAAGGTCACCAAAGGTCACCCTAAAGGTCACCAAAGGTCACCAAAGGTCACCAAAGGTCACCAAAAAGGTCACCAAAGGTCACCAAAGGTCACCAAAGGTCACCAAAGGTCACCAAAGGTCACCAAAGGTCACCCCAAAGGTCACTAAAGGTCACCTCAAAGGTCACCAAAGGTCACCAAAGGTCACCAAAGGTCTCCAAAGGTCACCCCAAAGGTCACCAAAGGTCACCCCAAAGGTCACCAAAGGTCACCAAAGGTCACCCCAAAGGTCACCAAAGGTCATCCCAAAGGTCACCAAAGGTCACTTCAAAGGTCACCCCAAAGGTCACCCCAAAGGTCACCAAAGGTCACCAAAGGTCACCAAAGGTCACCCCAAAGGTCACCAAAGGTCACCCCAAAGGTCACCAAAGGTCACCAAAGGTCACCAAAAGTCACCCCAAAGGTCACCAAAGGTCACCCCAAAGGTCACCAAAGGTCACCAAAGGTCACCAAAGGTCACCCCAAAGGTCACCAAAGGTCACCAAAGGTCACCAAAGGTCACCAAAGGTCACCCCAAAGGTCACCAAAGGTTACCCCAAAGGTCACCAAAGGTCACCAAAGGTCACCAAAGTTCACCCCAAAGGTCACTAAAGGTCACCCCAAAGGTCACCAAAGGTCACCAAAGGTCACCAAAGGTCACCAAAGGTCACCCTAAAGGTCACCAAAGGTCATCCCAAAGGTCACCAAAGGTTACCAAAGGTCACCCCAAAGGTCACCAAAGGTCACCCCAAAGGTCACCAAAGGTCACTTCAAAGGTCACCCCAAAGGTCACCCCAAAGGTCACCAAAGGTCACCAAAGGTCACCAAAGGTCACCCCAAAGGTCACCAAAGGTCACCCCAAAGGTCACCAAAGGTCACCAAAGGTCACCAAAAGTCACCCCAAAGGTCACCAAAGGTCACCCCAAAGGTCACCAAAGGTCACCAAAGGTCACCAAAGGTCACCCCAAAGGTCACCAAAGGTCACCAAAGGTCACCAAAGGTCACCAAAGGTCACCCCAAAGGTCACCAAAGGTCACCCCAAAGGTCACCAAAGGTCACCAAAGGTCACCAAAGGTCACCCCAAAGGTCACTAAAGGTCACTCCAAAGGTCACCAAAGGTCACCCCAAAGGTCACCAAAGGTCACCCCAAAGGTCACCAAAGGTCACCAAAGGTCACCAAAGGTCACCCCAAAGGTCACCAAAAGTCACCAAAGGTAACCAAAGGTCACCAAAGGTCACCCCAAAGGTCACCAAAGGTCACCAAAGGTCACCAAATGTCACCAAAGGTCACCCCAAAGGTCACTAAAGGTCACCCCAAAGTTCACCAAAGGTCACCAAAGGTCACCCCAAAGGTCACCAAAGGTCACCCCAAAGGTCACCAAAGGTGTCACGAAAGGTCACCCCAAAGGTCACCAAAGGTCACCCCAAAGGTCACCAAAGGTCACCCCAAAGGTCCCCCCAAAGGTCACCAAAGGTCACCAAAGGTCACCAAAGGTCACCCCAAAGGTCACCAAAGGTCACCCCAAAGGTCACCAAAAATCACCAAAGGTCACCAAAGGTCACCCCAAAGGTCACCAAAGGTCACCCCAAAGGTCACCAAAGGTCACCAAAGGTCACCCCAAAGGTCACCAAAGGTCACCAAAGGTCACCAAAGGTCACCAAAGGTCACCCCAAAGGTCACCAAAGGTCACCCCAAAGGTCACCAAAGGTCACCAAAGGGCACCAAAGGTCACCCCAAAGGTTACCAAAGGTCACCCCAAAGGTCACCAAAGGTCACCAAAGGTCACCAAAGGTCACCCCAAAGGTCATTAAAGGTCACCAAAGGTCACCCCAAAGGTCACCAAAGGTCACCCCAAAGGTCACCAAAGGTCACCAAAGGTCACCCCAAAGGTCACCAAAGGTCACCCTAAAGGTCACCAAAGGTCACCAAAGGTCACCAAAGGTCACCAAAAAGGTCACCAAAGGTCACCAAAGGTCACCAAAGGTCACCAAAGGTCACCAAAGGTCACCAAAGGTCACCCCAAAGGTCACTAAAGGTCACCCCAAAGGTCACCAAAGGTCACCAAAGGTCACCAAAGGTCACCAAAGGTCACCCCAAAGGTCACCAAAGGTCACCCCAAAGGTCACCAAAGGTCACCAAAGGTCACCCCAAAGGTCACCAAAGGTCACCCCAAAGGTCACCAAAGGTCACTTCAAAGGTCACCCCAAAGGTCACCCCAAAGGTCACCAAACGTCACCAAAGGTCACCAAAGGTCACCCCAAAGGTCACCAAAGGTCACCCCAAAGGTCACCAAAGGTCACCAAAGGTCACCAAAAGTCACCCCAAAGGTCACCAAAGGTCACCCCAAAGGTCACCAAAGGTCACCAAAAGTCACCAAAGGTCACCCCAAAGGTCACCAAAGGTCACCAAAGGTCACCAAAGGTCACCAAAGGTCACCCCAAAGGTCACCAAAGGTCACCCCAAAGGTCACCAAAGGTCACCAAAGGTCACCAAAAGTCACCCCAAAGGTCACTAAAGGTCACCCCAAAGGTCACCAAAGGTCACCAAAGGTCACCAAAGGTCACCAAAGGTCACCCTAAAGGTCACCAAAGGTCATCCCAAAGGTCACCAAAGGTTACCAAAGGTCACCCCAAAGGTCACCAAAGGTCACCCCAAAGGTCACCAAAGGTCACCAAAGGTCACCAAAGGTCACCCCAAAGGTCACCAAAGGTCACCAAAGGTCACCAAAGGTCACCAAAGGTCACCAAAGGTCACCCCAAAGGTCACCAAAGGTCACCCCAAAGGTCACCAAAGGTCACCCCAAAGGTCACCAAAGGTCACCAAAGGTCACCAAAGGTCACCCCAAAGGTCACTAAAGGTCACCCCAAAGGTCACCAAAGGTCACCAAAGGTCACCAAAGGTCACCAAAGGTCACCCCAAAGGTCACCAAAGGTCATCCCAAAGGTCACCAAAGGTTACCAAAGGTCACCCCAAAGGTCACCAAAGGTCACCCCAAAGGTCACCAAAGGTCACCAAAGGTCACCAAAGGTCACCCCAAAGGTCACCAAAGGTCACCAAAGGTCACCAAAGGTCACCAAAGGTCACCCCAAAGGTCACCAAAGGTCACCCCAAAGGTCACCAAAGGTCACCAAAGGTCACCAAAGGTCACCAAAGGTCACCAAAGGTCACCAAAGGTCACCTCAAAGGTCACCAAAGGTCACCCCAAAGGTCACCCCAAAGGTCACCAAAGGTTACCAAAGGTCACCAAAGGTCACCAAAGGTCACCCCAAAGGTCACCAAAGGTCACCAAAGGTTACCAATCGTCACCAAAGGTCACCCCAAAGGTTACCAGAGGTCACCCCAAAGGTCACCCCAAAGGTCACCAAAGGTTACCAAAGGTCACCAAAGGTCACCCCAAAGGTCAGCAAAGGTCACCAAAGGTCACCAAAGGTCACCCCAAAGGTCACCAAAGGTCACCAAAGGTCACCAAAGGTCACCCCAAAGGTCACCAAAGGTCACCCCAAAGGTCACCAAAGGTCACCAAAGGTCACCAAAGGTCACCCCAAAGGTCACCAAAGGTCACCCCAAAGGTCACCAAAGGTCACCAAAGGTCACCAAAGGTCACCCCAAAGGTCACCAAAGGTCACCAAAGGTCACCAAAGGTCACCAAAGGTCACCAAAGGTCACCCCAAAGGTCACTAAAGGTCACCCCAAAGGTCACCAAAGGTCACCAAAGGTCACCAAAGGTCACAAAAGGTCACCCCAAAGGTCACCAAAGGTCACCCCAAAGGTCACCAAAGGTCACCAAAGGTCACCAAAGGTCACCCCAAAGGTCACCAAAGGTCACCAAAGGTCACCAAAGGTCACCCCAAAGGTCACCAAAGGACACCAAAGGTCACCAAAGGTCACCAAAGGGCACCCCAAAGGTCACCAAAGGTCACCCCAAAGGTCACCAAAGGTCACCAAAGGTCACCAAAGGTCACCAAAGGTCACCAAAGGTCACCAAAGGTCACCAAAGGTCACCAAAGGTCACCAAAGGTCACCCCAAAGGTCACCAAAGGTCCCCCCAAAGGTCACCCCAAAGGTCACCAAAGGTTACCAAAGGTCACCAAAGGTCACCCCAAAGGTCAGCAAAGGTCACCAAAGGTCACCAAAGGTCACCCCAAAGGTCACCAAAGGTCACCCTAAAGGTCACCAAAGGTCACCAAAGGTCACCAAAGGTCACCAAAGGTCACCCCAAAGGTCACCAAAGGTCACCAAAGGTCACCAAAGGTCAACCCAAAGGTCACTAAAGGTCACCAAAGGTCACCAAAGGTAACCAAAGGTCACCCCAAAGGTCACCAAAGGTCACCCCAAAGGTCACCAAAGGTCACCAAAGGTCACCCCAAAGGTCACCAAAGGTCACCCCAAAGGTCACCAAAGGTCACCAAAGGTCACCAAAGGTCACCCCAAAGGTCACCAAAGGTCACCCCAAAGGTCACCAAAGGTCACCAAAGGTCACCAAAGGTCACCCCAAAGGTCACCAAAAGTCACCAAAGGTAACCAAAGGTCACCAAAGGTCACCCCAAAGGTCACCAAAGGTCACCAAAGGTCACCAAAGGTCACCCCAAAGGTCACTAAAGGTCACCCCAAAGTTCACCAAAGGTCACCAAAGGTCACCCCAAAGGTCAACCAAAGGTCACCCCAAAGGTCACCAAAGGTCACCAAAGGTCACCCCAAAGGTCACCAAAGGTCACCCCAAAGGTCACCCCAAAGGTCACCAAAGGTCACCAAAGGTCACCAAAGGTCACCCCAAAGGTCACCAAAGGTCACCCCAAAGGTCACCAAAAATCACCAAAGGTCACCAAAGGTCACCCCAAAGGTCACCAAAGGTCACCCCAAAGGTCACCAAAGGTCACCAAAGGTCACCCCAAAGGTCACCAAAGGTCACCAAAGGTCACCAAAGGTCACCAAAGGTCACCCCAAAGGTCACCAAAGGTCACCCCAAAGGTCACCAAAGGTCACCAAAGGGCACCAAAGGTCACCCCAAAGGTTACCAAAGGTCACCCCAAAGGTCACCAAAGGTCACCAAAGGTCACCAAAGGTCACCCCAAAGGTCATTAAAGGTCACCAAAGGTCACCCCAAAGGTCACCAAAGGTCACCCCAAAGGTCACCAAAGGTCACCAAAGGTCACCCCAAAGGTCACCAAAGGTCACCCTAAAGGTCACCAAAGGTCACCAAAGGTCACCAAAGGTCACCAAAAAGGTCACCAAAGGTCACCAAAGGTCACCAAAGGTCACCAAAGGTCACCCCAAAGGTCACTAAAGGTCACCCCAAAGGTCACCAAAGGTCACCAAAGGTCACCAAAGGTCACCAAAGGTCACCAAAGGTCACCCCAAAGGTCACCAAAGGTCACCAAAGGTCACCAAAGGTCACCCCAAAGGTCACCAAAGGTCACCAAAGGTCACCAAAGGTCACCCCAAAGGTCACCAAAGGACACCAAAGGTCACCAAAGGTCACCAAAGGGCACCCCAAAGGTCACCAAAGGTCACCCCAAAGGTCACCAAAGGTCACCAAAGGTCACCAAAGGTCACCAAAGGTCACCAAAGGTCACCAAAGGTCACCAAAGGTCACCAAAGGTCACCAAAGGTCACCCCAAAGGTCACCAAAGGTCACCCCAAAGGTCACCAAAGGTCACCAAAGGTCACCAAAGGTCACCCCAAAGGTCACCAAAGGTCACCAAAGGTCACCAAAGGTCACCCCAAAGGTCACCAAAGGTTACCAAAGGTCACCAAAGGTCACCCCAAAGGTCAGCAAAGGTCACCAAAGGTCACCAAAGGTCACCCCAAAGGTCACCAAAGGTCACCCCAAAGGTCACCAAAGGTCACCAAAGGTCACCAAAGGTCACCAAAGGTCACCCCAAAGGTCACCAAAGGTCACCAAAGGTCACCAAAGGTCAACCCAAAGGTCACTAAAGGTCACCAAAGGTCACCAAAGGTAACCAAAGGTCACCCCAAAGGTCACCAAAGGTCACCCCAAAGGTCACCAAAGGTCACCAAAGGTCACCCCAAAGGTCACCAAAGGTCACCCCAAAGGTCACCAAAGGTCACCAAAGGTCACCAAAGGTCACCCCAAAGGTCACCAAAGGTCACCCCAAAGGTCACCAAAGGTCACCAAAGGTCACCAAAGGTCACCCCAAAGGTCACCAAAAGTCACCAAAGGTAACCAAAGGTCACCAAAGGTCACCCCAAAGGTCACCAAAGGTTACCAAAGGTCACCAAAGGTCACCCCAAAGGTCACTAAAGGTCACCCCAAAGTTCACCAAAGGTCACCAAAGGTCACCCCAAAGGTCAACCAAAGGTCACCCCAAAGGTCACCAAAGGTCACCAAAGGTCACCCCAAAGGTCACCAAAGGTCACCCCAAAGGTCACCCCAAAGGTCACCAAAGGTCACCAAAGGTCACCAAAGGTCACCCCAAAGGTCACCAAAGGTCACCCCAAAGGTCACCAAAAATCACCAAAGGTCACCAAAGGTCACCCCAAAGGTCACCAAAGGTCACCCCAAAGGTCACCAAAGGTCACCAAAGGTCACCCCAAAGGTCACCAAAGGTCACCAAAGGTCACCAAAGGTCACCAAAGGTCACCCCAAAGGTCACCAAAGGTCACCCCAAAGGTCACCAAAGGTCACCAAAGGGCACCAAAGGTCACCCCAAAGGTTACCAAAGGTCACCCCAAAGGTCACCAAAGGTCACCAAAGGTCACCAAAGGTCACCCCAAAGGTCATTAAAGGTCACCAAAGGTCACCCCAAAGGTCACCAAAGGTCACCCCAAAGGTCACCAAAGGTCACCAAAGGTCACCAAAGGTCACCCCAAAGGTCATTAAAGGTCACCAAAGGTCACCCCAAAGGTCACCAAAGGTCACCCCAAAGGTCACCAAAGGTCACCAAAGGTCACCAAAGGTCACCAAAGGTCACCCCAAAGGTCACTAAAGGTCACCCCAAAGGTCACCAAAGGTCACCAAAGGTCACCAAAGGTCACCAAAGGTCACCCCAAAGGTCACCAAAGGTCACCCCAAAGGTCACCAAAAATCACCAAAGGTCACCAAAGGTCACCCCAAAGGTCACCAAAGGTCACCCCAAAGGTCACCAAAGGTCACCAAAGGTCACACCAAAGGTCACCAAAGGTCACCAAAGGTCACCAAAGGTCACCAAAGGTCACCCCAAAGGTCACCAAAGGTCACCCCAAAGGTCACCAAAGGTCACCAAAGGGCACCAAAGGTCACCCCAAAGGTTACCAAAGGTCACCCCAAAGGTTACCAAAGGTCACCCCAAAGGTCACCAAAGGTCACCAAAGGTCACCAAAGGTCACCCCAAAGGTCATTAAAGGTCACCAAAGGTCACCCCAAAGGTCACCAAAGGTCACCCCAAAGGTCACCAAAGGTCACCAAAGGTCACCAAAGGTCACCCCAAAGGTCATTAAAGGTCACCAAAGGTCACCCCAAAGGTCACCAAAGGTCACCCCAAAGGTCACCAAAGGTCACCAAAGGTCACCAAAGGTCACCAAAGGTCACCCCAAAGGTCACTAAAGGTCACCCCAAAGGTCACCAAAGGTCACCAAAGGTCACCAAAGGTCACCAAAGGTCACCCCAAAGGTCACCAAAGGTCACCCCAAAGGTCACCAAAGGTCACCAAAGGTCACCCCAAAGGTCACCAAAGGTCACCCCAAAGGTCACCAAAGGTCACTTCAAAGGTCACCCCAAAGGTCACCCCAAAGGTCACCAAAGGTCACCAAAGGTCACCAAAGGTCACCCCAAAGGTCACCAAAGGTCACCCCAAAGGTCACCAAAGGTCACCAAAGGTCACCAAAAGTCACCCCAAAGGTCACCAAAGGTCATCCCAAAGGTCACCAAAGGTCACCAAAGGTCACCAAAGGTCACCCCAAAGGTCACCAAAGGTCACCAAAGGTTACCAAAGGTCACCAAAGGTCACCCCAAAGGTCACCAAAGGTCACCAAAGGTCACCCCAAAGGGCACCAAAGGTCACCAAAGGTCACTAAAGGTCACCAGAGGTCACCCCAAAGGTCACTAAAGGTCACCGCAAAGGTCACCAAAGGTCACCAAAGGTCACCAAAGGTCACCAAAGGTCACCCCAAAGGTCACCAAAGGTCACCAAAGGTCACCAAAGGTCACCCCAAAGGTCACCAAAAGTCATCCCAAACGTCACCAAAGGCCACCAAAGGTCACCCCAAAGGTCACCAAAGGTCACCAAAGGTCACCAAAGGTCTCTCCAAAGGTCACCAAAGGTCACCCCAAAGGTCACCAAAGGTCACCAAAGGTCACCAAAGGTCACCCCAAAGGTCACCAAAGGTCACCCCAAAGGTCACCAAAGGTCACCCCAAAGGTCACCCCAAAGGTCACCAAAGGTCACCCCAAAAGGTCACCAAAGGTCACCAAAGGTCACCCCAAAGGTCACCAAAGGTCACCAAAGGTCACCAAAGGTCACCCCAAAGGTCACCAAAGGTCACCAAGGGTCACCAAAGATCACCCCAAAGGTCACCAAAGGTCACCCCAAAGGTCACCAAAGGTCACCAAAGGTCACCAAAGGTCACCAAAGATCACCCCAAAGGTCACCAAAGGTCACCCCAAAGGTCACCAAAGGTCACCAAAGGTCACCAAAGGTCACCCCAAAGGTCACCAAAGGTCACCCCAAAGGTCACCAAAAGTCACCAAAGGTCACCCCAAAGGTCACCAAAGGTCACCAAAGGTCACCCCAAAGGTCACCAAAGGTCACCCCAAAGGTCACCAAAGGTCACCAAAGGTCACAAAGGTCACCCCAAAGGTCACCAAAGGTCACCAAAGGTCACCAAAGGTCACCAAAAATCACCCCAAAGGTCACTAAAGGTCACCCCAAAGGTCACCAAAGGTCACCAAAAATCACCAAAGGTCACCAAAGGTCACCTCAAAGGTCACCAAAGGTTACCCCAAAGGTCACCAAAGGTCACCAAAGGTCACCCCAAAGGTCACCAAAGCTCACCCCAAAGGTCACCAAAGGTCACCAAAGGTCACCCCAAAGGTCACCAAAGGTCACCCCAAAGGTCACCAAAGGTCACCAAAGGTCACCAAAGGTCACCCCAAAGGTCACCAAAGGTTACCCCAAAGGTCACCAAAGGTCACCAAAGGTCACCCCAAAGGTCACCAAAGGTCACCCCAAAGGTCACCAAAGGTCACCAAAGGTCACCAAAGGTCACCAAAGGTCACCCCAAAGGTCACCAAAGGTCACCCCAAAGGTCACCAAAGGTCACCAAAGGTCACCAAAAGTCACCCCAAAGGTCACCAAAGGTCACCCCAAAGGTCACCAAAGGTCACCAAAGGTCACCAAAGGTCACCAAAGGTCACCAAAGGTCACCCCAAAGGTCACCAAAGGTCACCAAAGGTTACCAAAGGTCACCAAAGGTCACCCCAAAGGTCACCAAAGGTCACCAAAGGTCACCCCAAAGGGCACCAAAGGTCACCAAAGGTCACCAAAGGTCACCAGAGGTCACCCCAAAGGTCACTAAAGGTCACCGCAAAGGTCACCAAAGGTCACCAAAGGTCACCAAAGGTCACCAAAGGTCACCCCAAAGGTCACCAAAGGTCACCAAAGGTCACCAAAGGTAACCCAAAGGTCACCAAAAGTCATCCCAAACGTCACCAAAGGCCACCAAAGGTCACCCCAAAGGTCACCAAAGGTCACCAAAGGTCACCAAAGGTCTCCCCAAAGGTCACCAAAGGTCACCCCAAAGGTCACCAAAGGTCACCAAAGGTCACCAAAGGTCACCAAAGGTCACCCCAAAGGTCACCAAAGGTCACCCCAAAGGTCACCAAAGGTCACCCCAAAGGTCACCCCAAAGGTCACCCCAAAGGTCACCAAAGGTCACCCCAAAAGGTCACCAAAGGTCACCAAAGGTCACCCCAAAGGTCACCAAAGGTCACCAAAGGTCACCAAAGGTCACCAAAGGTCACCCCAAAGGTCACCAAAGGTCACCAAAGGTCACCAAAGGTCACCCCAAAGGTCACCAAAGGTCACCAAAGGTCACCAAAGGTCACCCCAAAGGTCATTAAAGGTCACCAAAGGTCACCCCAAAGGTCACCAAAGGTCACCCCAAAGGTCACCAAAGGTCACCAAAGGTCACCAAAGGTCACCAAAGGTCACCCCAAAGGTCACTAAAGGTCACCCCAAAGGTCACCAAAGGTCACCAAAGGTCACCAAAGGTCACCAAAGGTCACCCCAAAGGTCACCAAAGGTCACCCCAAAGGTCACCAAAGGTCACCAAAGGTCACCCCAAAGGTCACCAAAGGTCACCCCAAAGGTCACCAAAGGTCACTTCAAAGGTCACCCCAAAGGTCACCCCAAAGGTCACCAAAGGTCACCAAAGGTCACCAAAGGTCACCCCAAAGGTCACCAAAGGTCACCCCAAAGGTCACCAAAGGTCACCAAAGGTCACCAAAAGTCACCCCAAAGGTCACCAAAGGTCATCCCAAAGGTCACCAAAGGTCACCAAAGGTCACCAAAGGTCACCCCAAAGGTCACCAAAGGTCACCAAAGGTTACCAAAGGTCACCAAAGGTCACCCCAAAGGTCACCAAAGGTCACCAAAGGTCACCCCAAAGGGCACCAAAGGTCACCAAAGGTCACTAAAGGTCACCAGAGGTCACCCCAAAGGTCACTAAAGGTCACCGCAAAGGTCACCAAAGGTCACCAAAGGTCACCAAAGGTCACCAAAGGTCACCCCAAAGGTCACCAAAGGTCACCAAAGGTCACCAAAGGTCACCCCAAAGGTCACCAAAAGTCATCCCAAACGTCACCAAAGGCCACCAAAGGTCACCCCAAAGGTCACCAAAGGTCACCAAAGGTCACCAAAGGTCTCTCCAAAGGTCACCAAAGGTCACCCCAAAGGTCACCAAAGGTCACCAAAGGTCACCAAAGGTCACCCCAAAGGTCACCAAAGGTCACCCCAAAGGTCACCAAAGGTCACCCCAAAGGTCACCCCAAAGGTCACCAAAGGTCACCCCAAAAGGTCACCAAAGGTCACCAAAGGTCACCCCAAAGGTCACCAAAGGTCACCAAAGGTCACCAAAGGTCACCCCAAAGGTCACCAAAGGTCACCAAGGGTCACCAAAGATCACCCCAAAGGTCACCAAAGGTCACCCCAAAGGTCACCAAAGGTCACCAAAGGTCACCAAAGGTCACCAAAGATCACCCCAAAGGTCACCAAAGGTCACCCCAAAGGTCACCAAAGGTCACCAAAGGTCACCAAAGGTCACCCCAAAGGTCACCAAAGGTCACCCCAAAGGTCACCAAAAGTCACCAAAGGTCACCCCAAAGGTCACCAAAGGTCACCAAAGGTCACCCCAAAGGTCACCAAAGGTCACCCCAAAGGTCACCAAAGGTCACCAAAGGTCACAAAGGTCACCCCAAAGGTCACCAAAGGTCACCAAAGGTCACCAAAGGTCACCAAAAATCACCCCAAAGGTCACTAAAGGTCACCCCAAAGGTCACCAAAGGTCACCAAAAATCACCAAAGGTCACCAAAGGTCACCTCAAAGGTCACCAAAGGTTACCCCAAAGGTCACCAAAGGTCACCAAAGGTCACCCCAAAGGTCACCAAAGCTCACCCCAAAGGTCACCAAAGGTCACCAAAGGTCACCCCAAAGGTCACCAAAGGTCACCCCAAAGGTCACCAAAGGTCACCAAAGGTCACCAAAGGTCACCCCAAAGGTCACCAAAGGTTACCCCAAAGGTCACCAAAGGTCACCAAAGGTCACCCCAAAGGTCACCAAAGGTCACCCCAAAGGTCACCAAAGGTCACCAAAGGTCACCAAAGGTCACCAAAGGTCACCCCAAAGGTCACCAAAGGTCACCCCAAAGGTCACCAAAGGTCACCAAAGGTCACCAAAAGTCACCCCAAAGGTCACCAAAGGTCACCCCAAAGGTCACCAAAGGTCACCAAAGGTCACCAAAGGTCACCAAAGGTCACCAAAGGTCACCCCAAAGGTCACCAAAGGTCACCAAAGGTTACCAAAGGTCACCAAAGGTCACCCCAAAGGTCACCAAAGGTCACCAAAGGTCACCCCAAAGGGCACCAAAGGTCACCAAAGGTCACCAAAGGTCACCAGAGGTCACCCCAAAGGTCACTAAAGGTCACCGCAAAGGTCACCAAAGGTCACCAAAGGTCACCAAAGGTCACCAAAGGTCACCCCAAAGGTCACCAAAGGTCACCAAAGGTCACCAAAGGTAACCCAAAGGTCACCAAAAGTCATCCCAAACGTCACCAAAGGCCACCAAAGGTCACCCCAAAGGTCACCAAAGGTCACCAAAGGTCACCAAAGGTCTCCCCAAAGGTCACCAAAGGTCACCCCAAAGGTCACCAAAGGTCACCAAAGGTCACCAAAGGTCACCAAAGGTCACCCCAAAGGTCACCAAAGGTCACCCCAAAGGTCACCAAAGGTCACCCCAAAGGTCACCCCAAAGGTCACCCCAAAGGTCACCAAAGGTCACCCCAAAAGGTCACCAAAGGTCACCAAAGGTCACCCCAAAGGTCACCAAAGGTCACCAAAGGTCACCAAAGGTCACCAAAGGTCACCCCAAAGGTCACCAAAGGTCACCAAAGGTCACCAAAGATCACGCCAAAGGTCACCAAAGGTCACCCCAAAGGTCACCAAAGGTCACCAAAGGTCACCAAAGGTCACCAAAGATCACCCCAAAGGTCACCAAAGGTCACCCCAAAGGTCACCAAAGGTCACCAAAGGTCACCCCAAAGGTCACCAAAGGTCACCCCAAAGGTCACCAAAGGTCACCAAAGGTCACCCCAAAGGTCACCAAAGGTCACCAAAGGTCACCCCAAAGGTCACCAAAGGTCACCCCAAAGGTCACCAAAGGTCACCAAAGGTCACAAAGGTCACCCCAAAGGTCACCAAAGGTCACCAAAGGTCACCAAAGGTCACCAAAAATCACCCCAAAGGTCACTAAAGGTCACCCCAAAGGTCACCAAAGGTCACCAAAAATCACCAAAGGTCACCAAAGGTCACCTCAAAGGTCACCAAAGGTTACCCCAAAGGTCACCAAAGGTCACCAAAGGTCACCCCAAAGGTCACCAAAGCTCACCCCAAAGGTCACCAAAGGTCACCAAAGGTCACCAAAGGTCACCCCAAAGGTCACCAAAGGTCACCCCAAAGGTCACCAAAGGTCACCAAAGGTCACCAAAGGTCACCCCAAAGGTCACCAAAGGTTACCCCAAAGGTCACCAAAGGTCACCAAAGGTCACCCCAAAGGTCACCAAAGGTCACCCCAAAGGTCACCAAAGGTCACCAAAGGTCACCAAAGGTCACCCCAAAGGTCACCAAAGGTCACCCCAAAGGTCACCAAAGGTCACCCCAAAGGTCACCCCAAAGGTCACCCCAAAGGACACCAAAGGTCACCAAAGGTCAATAAAGGTCACCCCAAAGGTCACCAAAGGTCACCCCAAAGGTCACCAAAGGTCACCAAAGGTCACCCCAAAGGTCACCAAAAGTCACCCCAAAGGTCACCAAAGGTCACCAAAGGTCACCAAAGGTCACCCCAAAGGTCACCAAAGGTCACCAAAGGTCACCAAAGGTCACCAAAGGTCACCCCAAAGGTCACCAAAGGTCACCCCAAAGGTCACCAAAGGTCACCAAAGGTCACCAAAGGTCACCAAAGGTCACCCCAAAGGTCACCAAAGGTCATCCCAAAGGTCACCAAAGGTTACCGAAGGTCACCAAAGGTCACCCCAAAGGTCACCAAAGGTCACCAAAGGTCACCAAAGGTCACCCCAAAGGTCACCAAAGGTCACCAAAGGTCACCAAAGGTCACCCCAAAGGTCACCAAAGGTCACCCCAAAGGTCACCAAAGGTCACCAAAGGTCACCAAAGGTCACCAAAGGTCACCCCAAAGGTCACCAAAGGTCACCCCAAAGGTCACCCCAAAGGTCACCAAAGGTTACCAAAGGTCACCAAAGGTCACCCCAAAGGTCACCAAAGGTCACCAAAGGTCACCCCAAAGGTCACCAAAGGTCACCAAAGGTTACCAAAGGTCACCCCAAAGGTCACTAAAGGTCACCAAAGGTCACCAAAGGTAACCAAAGGTCACCCCAAAGGTCACCAAAGGTCACCCCAAAGGTCACCAAAGGTCACCAAAGGTCACCCCAAAGGTCACCAAAGGTCACCCCAAAGGTCACCAAAGGTCACCAAAGGTCACCCCAAAGGTCACCAAAGGTCACCCCAAAGGTCACCAAAGGTCACCAAAGGTCACCAAAGGTCACCCCAAAGGTCACCAAAGGTCACCCCAAAGGTCACCCCAAAGGTCACCAAAGGTTACCAAAGGTCACCAAAGGTCACCAAAGGTAACCAAAGGTCACCCCAAAGGTCACCAAAGGTTACCCCAAAGGTCACCAAAGGTCACCTCAAAGGTCACCAAAGGTCACCCCAAAGGTCACCAAAGGTCACCAAAGGTCACCCCAAAGGTCACCAAAGGTCACCCCAAAGGTCACCAAAGGTCACCCCAAAGGTCACCAAAGGTCACCAAAGGTCACCCCAAAGGTCACCAAAGGTCACCCCAAAGGTCACCAAAGGTCACCCCAAAGGTCACCAAAGGTCACCAAAGGTCACCAAAGGTCACCCCAAAGGTCACCAAGGGTCACCCCAAAGGTCACCCCAAAGGTCACCAAAGGTTACCAAAGGTCACCAAAGGTCACCAAAGGTAACCAAAGGTCACCCCAAAGGTCACCAAAGGTCACCCCAAAGGTCACCAAAGGTCACCAAAGGTCACCCCAAAGGTCACCAAAGGTTAGCCCAAAGGTCACCAAAGGTCACCAAAGGTCACCCCAAAGGTCACCAAAGGTCACCCCAAAGGTCACCAAAGGTCACCAAAGGTCACCAAAGGTCACCCCAAAAGTCACCAAAGGTCACCCCAAAGGTCACCCCAAAGGTCACCAAAGGTTACCGAAGGTCACCAAAGGTCACCCCAAAGGTCACCAAAGGTCACCAAAGGTCACCCCAAAGGTCACCAAAGGTCACCAAAGGTTACCAAAGGTCACCCCAAAGGTCACTAAAGGTCACCAAAGGTCACCAAAGGTAACCAAAGGTCACCCCAAAGGTCACCAAAGGTCACCCCAAAGGTCACCAAAGGTCACCCCAAAGGTCACCAAAGGTCACCAAAGGTCACCCCAAAGGTCACCAAAGGTCACCAAAGGTCACCCCAAAGGTCACCAAAGGTCACCCCAAAGGTCACCAAAGGTCACCCCAAAGGTCACCAAAGGTCACCAAAGGTCACCAAAGGTCACCAAAGGTCACCAAAGGTCACCCCAAAGGTCACCAAAGGTCACCACAAAGGTCACCCCAAAGGTCACCAAAGGTTACCAAAGGTCACCAAAGGTCACCCCAAAGGTCACCAAAGGTCACCAAAGGTCACCCCAAAGGTCACCAAAGGTCACCAAAGGTTACCAAAGGTCACCCCAAAGGTCACCAAAGGTCACCAAAGGTAACCAAAGGTCACCCCAAAGGTCACCAAAGGTCACCCCAAAGGTCACCAAAGGTCACCAAAGGTCACCCCAAAGGTCACCAAAGGTCACCCCAAAGGTCACCAAAGGTCACCAAAGGTCACCCCAAAGGTCACCAAAGGTCACCCCAAAGGTCACCCCAAAGGTCACCAAAGGTTACCAAAGGTCACCAAAGGTCACCCCAAAGGTCACCAAAGGTCACCAAAGGTCACCCCAAAGGTCACCAAAGGTCACCAAAGGTTACCAAAGGTCACCCCAAAGGTCACTAAAGGTCACCAAAGGTCACCAAAGGTAACCAAAGGTCACCCCAAAGGTCACCAAAGGTCACCCCAAAGGTCACCAAAGGTCACCAAAGGTCACCCCAAAGGTCACCAAAGGTCACCCCAAAGGTCACCAAAGGTCACCAAAGGTCATCACCAAAGGTCACCCCAAAGGTCACCAAAGGTCACCAAAGGTCACCAAAGGTCACCCCAAAGGTCACCAAAAGTCACCAAAGGTCACCAAAGGTCACCAAAGGTCACCCCAAAGGTCACCAAAGGTCACCCCAAAGGTCACCAAAGGTCACCAAAGGTCACCAAAGGTCACCAAAGGTCACCCCAAAGGTCACCAAAGGTCACCCCAAAGGTCACCAAAGGTCACCAAAGGTCACCAAAGGTCACCCCAAAGGTCACCAAAGGTCACCAAAGGTCACCAAAGGTCACCAAAGGTCACCCCAAAGGTCACTAAAGGTCACCCCAAAGTTCACCAAAGGTCACCAAAGGTCACCAAAGGTCACCAAAGGTCACCCCAAAGGTCACCAAAGGTCACCCCAAAGGTCACCAAAGGTCACCAAAGGTCACCAAAGGTCACCCCAAAGGTCACCAAAGGTCACCCCAAAGGTCACCAAAGGTCACCAAAGGTCACCCCAAAGGTCACCAAAGGTCACCCCAAAGGTCACCAAAGGTCACCCCAAAGGTCACCAAAGGTCACCAAAGGTCACCAAAGGTCACCAAAGGTCACCCCAAAGGTCACCAAAGGTCACCCCAAAGGTCACCAAAAGTCACCAAAGGTCACCCCAAAGGTCACCAAAGGTCACCCCAAAGGTCACCAAAGGTCACCCCAAAGGTCACCAAAGGTCACCCCAAAGGTCACCAAAGGTCACCCCAAAGGTCACCCCAAAGGTCACCAAAGGTCACCAAAGGTCACCAAAGGTCACCAAAGGTCACCCCAAAGGTCACCAAAGGTCACCCCAAAGGTCACCAAAGGTCACCAAAGGTCACCAAAGGTCACCCCAAAGGTCACCAAAGGTCACCCCAAAGGTCACCAAAGGTCACCAAAGGTCACCCCAAAGGTCACCAAAGGCACCAAAGGTCACCAAAGGTCACCAAAGGGTACCCCAAAGGTCACCAAAGGTCACCCCAAAGGTCACCAAAGGTAAACAAAAGTCACCAAAGGTCACCAAAGGTCACCCCAAAGGTTACCAAAGGTCACCCCAAAGGTCACCAAAGGTTACCAAAGGTCACCAAAGGTCACCCCAAAGGTCACCAAAGGTCACCCTAAAGGTCACCAAAGGTCACCAAAGGTCACCAAAGGTCACCAAAAAGGTCACCAAAGGTCACCAAAGGTCACCAAAGGTCACCAAAGGTCACCAAAGGTCACCAAAGGTCACCAAAGGTCACCCCAAAGGTCACTAAAGGTCACCAAAGGTCACCCCAAAGGTCACCAAAGGTCACCCTAAAGGTCACCAAAGGTCACCAAAGGTCACCAAAGGTCACCAAAAAGGTCACCAAAGGTCACCAAAGGTCACCAAAGGTCACCAAAGGTCACCAAAGGTCACCAAAGGTCACCCCAAAGGTCACTAAAGGTCACCCCAAAGGTCACCAAAGGTCACCAAAGGTCACCAAAGGTCACCCCAAAGGTCACCAAAGGTCACTCCAAAGGTCACCAAAGGTCACCAAAGGTCACCCCAAAGGTCACCAAAGGTCACCCCAAAGGTCACCAAAGGTCACCCCAAAGGTCACCCCAAAGGTCACCCCAAAGGTCACCAAAGGTCACCAAAGGTCACCAAAGGTCACCCCAAAGGTCACCAAAGGTCACCCCAAAGGTCACCAAAGGTCACCAAAGGTCACCAAAAGTCAGCCCAAAGGTCACCAAAGTTCACCCCTAAGGTCACCAAAGGTCACCAAAGGTCACCAAAGGTCACCCCAAAGGTCACCAAAGGTCACCAAAGGTTACCAAAGGTCACCAAAGGTCACCCCAAAGGGCACCAAAGGTCACCAAATGTCACCAAAGGTCACCAGAGGTCACCCCAAAGGTCACTAAAGGTCACCGCAAAGGTCACCAAAGGTCACCAAAGGTAACCAAAGGTCACCAAAGGTCACCCCAAAGGTCACCAAAAGTCATCCCAAAGGTCACCAAAGTTCACCAAAGGTCACCCCATAGGTCACCAAAGGTCACCAAAGGTCACCAAAGGTCTCCCCAAAGGTCACCAAAGGTCACCCCAAAGGTCACCAAAGGTCACCAAAGGTCACCAAAGGTCACCAAAGGTCACCCCAAAGGTCACCAAAGGTCACCCCAAAGGTCACCAAAGGTCACCAAAGGTCACCCCAAAGGTCACCAAAGGTCACCCCAAAGGTCACCAAAGGTCACCCCAAAGGTCACCCCAAAGGTCACCCCAAAGGTCACCAAAAGTCACCCCAAAGGTCACCCCAAAGGTCACCCCAAAGGACACCAAAGGTCACCAAAGGTCAATAAAGGTCACCAAAGGTCACCCCAAAGGTCACCAAAAGTCACCCCAAAGGTCACCAAAGGTCACCAAAGGTCACCAAAGGTCACCCCAAAGGTCACCAAAGGTCACCAAAGGTCACCAAAGGTCACCAAAGGTCACCCCAAAGGTCACCAAAGGTCACCAAAGGTCACCCCAAAGGTCACCAAAAGTCACCCCAAAGGTCACCAAAGGTCACCAAAGGTCACCAAAGGTCACCCCAAAGGTCACCAAAGGTTACCAAAGGTCACCAAAGGTCACCAAAGGTCACCCCAAAGGTCACCAAAGGTCGCCCCAAAGGTCACCAAAGGTCACCAAAGGTCACCAAAGGTCACCAAAGGTCACCCCAAAGGTCACTAAAGGTCACCCCAAAGGTCACCAAAGGTCACCAAAGGTCACCAAAGGTCACCAAAGGTCACCCCAAAGGTCACCAAAGGTCATACCAAAGGTCACCAAAGGTTACCAAAGGTCACCAAAGTTCACCCCAAAGGTCACCAAAGGTCACCAAAGGTCACCAAAGGTCACCCCAAAGGTCACCCCAAAAGTCACCCCAAAGGTCACCAAAGGTCACCAAAGGTCACCAAAGGTCACCCCAAAGGTCACCAAAGGTCACCAAAGGTCACCAAAGGTCACCAAAGGTCACCCCAAAGGTCACCAAAGGTCACCCCAAAGGTCACCAAAGGTCACCCCAAAGGTCACCAAAGGTCACCAAAGGTCACCAAAGGTCACCCCAAAGGTCACCAAAGGTCACCAAAGGTCACCAAAGGTCACCAAAGGTCACCCCAAAGGTCACCAAAGGTCACCCCAAAGGTCACCAAAGGTTACCAAAGGTCACCAAAGGTCACCAAAGGTCACCCCAAAAGTCACCAAAGGTCACCCCAAAGGTCACCAAAGGTCACCAAAGGTCACCCCAAAGGTCACCAAAGGTCACCAAAGGTCACCAAAGGTCACCCCAAAGGTCACCAAAGGTCACCAAAGGTCACCAAAGGTCACCAATGGTCACCCCAAAGGTCACCAAAGGTCACCCCAAAGGTCACCAAAGGTCACCAAAGGTCACCCCAAAGGTCACCAAAGGTCACCAAAGGTCACCAAAGGTCACCCCAAAGGTCACCAAAGGTCACCCCAAAGGTCACCAAAGGTCACCAAAGGTCACCAAAGGTCACCCCAAAGGTCACCAAAGGTCACCAAAGGTCACTAAAGGTCACCCCAAAGGTCACCAAAGGTCACCCCAAAGGTCACCCCAAAGGTCACCAAAGGTTACCAAAGGTCACCAAAGGTCACCCCAAAGGTCACCAAAGGTCACCAAAGGTCACCAAAGGTCACCCCAAAGGTCACCAAAGGTCACCCCAAAGGTCACCAAAGGTCACCAAAGGTCACCAAAGGTCACCAAAGGTCACCAAAGGTCACCCCAAATGTCACCAAAGGTCACCCCAAAGGTCACCAAAGGTCACCAAAGGTCACCAAAGGACACCAAAGGTCACCAAAGGTCACCAAAGGTCACCCCAAAGGTCACCAAAGGTCACCCCAAAGGTCACCCCAAAGGTCACCCCAAAGGTCACCAAAGGCTACCAAAGGTCACCAAAGGTCACCCCAAAGGTCACCAAAGGTCACCAAAGGTCACCAAAGGTCACCAAAGGTCACCCCAAAGGTCACAAAAGGTCACCCCAAAGGTCACCAAAGGTCACCAAAGGTCACCAAAGGTCACCCCAAAGGTCACCAAAGGTCACCAAAGGTCACCAAAGGTCACCAAAGGTCACCAAAGGTCACCCCAAAGGTCACCAAAGGTCACCCTAAAGGTCACCCCAAAGGTCACCAAAGGTTACCAAAGGTCACCAAAGGTCACATCAAAGGTCACCAAAGGTCACCCCAAAGGTCCCCCCAAAAGTCACCAAAGGTCACCAAAGGTCACCAAAGGTCACCCCAAAGGTCACCAAAGGTCACCAAAGGTCACCCCAAAGGTCACCAAAGGATACCCCAAAGGTCACCAAAGGTCACCCCAAAGGTCACCCCAAAGGTCACCAAAGGTCACCAAAGGTCACCAAAGCTCACCAAAGGTCACCAAAGGTCACCAAAGGTCACCCCAAAGGTCACCAAAGGTCACCCCAAAGGTCACCCCAAAGGTCACCAAAGGTTACCAAAGGTCACCAAAGGTCACCAAAGGTCACCCCAAAGGTCACCAAAGGTCACCCCAAAGGTCACCAAAGGTCACCAAAGGTCACCCCAAAGGTCACCAAAGGTCACCCCAAAGGTCACCAATGGTCACCCCAAAGGTCACCAAAGGTCACCCCAAAGGTCACCAAAGGTCACCAAAGGTCACCAAAGGTCACCAAAGGTCACCAAAGGTCACCCCAAAGGTCACCAAAGGTCACCCCAAAGGTCACCCCAAAGGTCACCAAAGGTTACCAAAGGTCACCAAAGGTCACCAAAGGTCACCCCAAAGGTCACCAAAGGTCATCCCAAAGGTCACCAAAGGTTACCAAAGGTCACCCCAAAGGTCACCAAAGGTCACCCCAAAGGTCACCAAAGGTCACCCCAAAGGTCACCAAAGATCACCAAAGGTCACCAAAGGTCAACCCAAAGGTCACCAAAAGTCACCAAAGGTAACCAAAGGTCACCAAAGGTCACCCCAAAGGTCACCAAAGGTCACCAAAGGTCACCCCAAAGGTCACTAAAGGTCACCCCAAAGTTCACCAAAGGTCACCAAAGGTCACCCCAAAGGTCACCAAAGGTCACCCCAAAGGTCACCAAAGGTCACCAAAGGTCACCCCAAAGGTCACCAAAGGTCACCCCAAAGGTCACCAAAGGTCACCCCAAAGGTCACCCCAAAGGTCACCCCAAAGGTCACCAAAGGTCACCAAAGGTCACCAAAGGTCACCCCAAAGGTCACCAAAGGTCACCCCAAAGGTCACCAAAGGTCACCAAAGGTCACCAAAGGTCACCCCAAAGGTCACCAAAGGTCACCCCAAAGGTCACCAAAGGTCACCAAAGGTCACCAAAGGTCACCAAAGGTCACCCCAAAGGTCACCAAAGGTCACCCCAAAGGTCACCAAAGGTCACCAAAGGTCACCAAAGGTCACCCCAAAGGTTACCAAAGGTCACCCCAAAGGTCACCAAAGGTCACCAAAGGTCACCAAAGGTCACCCCAAAGGTCATTAAAGGTCACCAAAGGTCACCCCAAAGGTCACCAAAGGTCACCCTAAAGGTCACCAAAGGTCACCAAAGGTCACCAAAGGTCACCAAAAAGGTCACCAAAGGTCACCAAAGGTCACCAAAGGTCACCAAAGGTCACCAAAGGTCACCAAAGGTCACCCCAAAGGTCACTAAAGGTCACCCCAAAGGTCACCAAAGGTCACCAAAGGTCACCAAAGGTCACCAAAGGTCACCCCAAAGGTCACCAAAGGTCACCCCAAAGGTCACCAAAGGTCACCAAAGGTCACCCCAAAGGTCACCAAAGGTTACCCCAAAGGTCACCAAAGGTCACCCCAAAGGTCACCAAAGGTCACCCCAAAGGTCACCAAAGGTCACCAAAGGTCACCAAAGGTCACCAATGGTCACCCCAAAGGTCAACAAAGGTCACCCCAAAGGTCACCAAAGGTCACCAAAGGTCACCCCAAAGGTCACCAAAGGTCACCAAAGGTCACCAAAGGTCACCCCAAAGGTCACCAAAGGTCACCCCAAAGGTCACCAAAGGTCACCAAAGGTCACCAAAGGTCACTCCAAAGGTCACCAAAGGTCACCAAAGGTCACTAAAGGTCACCCCAAAGGTCACCAAAGGTCACCCCAAAGGTCACCCCAAAGGTCACCAAAGGTTACCAAAGGTCACCAAAGGTCACCCCAAAGGTCACCAAAGGTCACCAAAGGTCACCAAAGGTCACCCCAAAGGTCACCAAAGGTCACCCCAAAGGTCACCAAAGGTCACCAAAGGTCACCAAAGGTCACCAAAGGTCACCAAAGGTCACCCCAAATGTCACCAAAGGTCACCCCAAAGGTCACCAAAGGTCACCAAAGGTCACCAAAGGACACCAAAGGTCACCAAAGGTCACCAAAGGTCACCCCAAAGGTCACCAAAGGTCACCCCAAAGGTCACCCCAAAGGTCACCCCAAAGGTCACCAAAGGCTACCAAAGGTCACCAAAGGTCACCCCAAAGGTCACCAAAGGTCACCAAAGGTCACCAAAGGTCACCAAAGGTCACCCCAAAGGTCACAAAAGGTCACCCCAAAGGTCACCAAAGGTCACCAAAGGTCACCAAAGGTCACCCCAAAGGTCACCAAAGGTCACCAAAGGTCACCAAAGGTCACCAAAGGTCACCAAAGGTCACCCCAAAGGTCACCAAAGGTCACCCTAAAGGTCACCCCAAAGGTCACCAAAGGTTACCAAAGGTCACCAAAGGTCACCTCAAAGGTCACCAAAGGTCACCCCAAAGGTCACCCCAAAAGTCACCAAAGGTCACCAAAGGTCACCAAAGGTCACCCCAAAGGTCACCAAAGGTCACCAAAGGTCACCCCAAAGGTCACCCCAAAGGTCACCAAAGGTTACCAAAGGTCACCAAAGGTCACCAAAGGTCACCCCAAAGGTCACCAAAGGTCACCCCAAAGGTCACCAAAGGTCACCAAAGGTCACCCCAAAGGTCACCAAAGGTCACCCCAAAGGTCACCAATGGTCACCCCAAAGGTCACCAAAGGTCACCCCAAAGGTCACCAAAGGTCACCAAAGGTCACCAAAGGTCACCAAAGGTCACCAAAGGTCACCCCAAAGGTCACCAAAGGTCACCCCAAAGGTCACCCCAAAGGTCACCAAAGGTTACCAAAGGTCACCAAAGGTCACCAAAGGTCACCCCAAAGGTCACCAAAGGTCATCCCAAAGGTCACCAAAGGTTACCAAAGGTCACCCCAAAGGTCACCAAAGGTCACCCCAAAGGTCACCAAAGGTCACCCCAAAGGTCACCAAAGGTCACCAAAGGTCACCAAAGGTCAACCCAAAGGTCACCAAAAGTCACCAAAGGTAACCAAAGGTCACCAAAGGTCACCCCAAAGGTCACCAAAGGTCACCAAAGGTCACCAAAGGTCACCAAAGGTCACCCCAAAGGTCACTAAAGGTCACCCCAAAGTTCACCAAAGGTCACCAAAGGTCACCCCAAAGGTCACCAAAGGTCACCCCAAAGGTCACCAAAGGTCACCAAAGGTCACCCCAAAGGTCACCAAAGGTCACCCCAAAGGTCACCAAAGGTCACCCCAAAGGTCACCCCAAAGGTCACCCCAAAGGTCACCAAAGGTCACCAAAGGTCACCAAAGGTCACCCCAAAGGTCACCAAAGGTCACCCCAAAGGTCACCAAAGGTCACCAAAGGTCACCCCAAAGGTCACCAAAGGTCACCCCAAAGGTCACCAAAGGTCACCAATTGTCACCCCAAAGGTCACCAAAGGTCACCAAAGGTCACCAAAGGTCACCAAAGGTCACCCCAAAGGTCACCAAAGGTCACCCCAAAGGTCACCAAAGGTCACCAAAGGTCACCAAAGGTCACCCCAAAGGTTACCAAAGGTCACCCCAAAGGTCACCAAAGGTCACCAAAGGTCACCAAAGATCACCCCAAAGGTCATTAAAGGTCACCCCAAAGGTCACCAAAGGTCACCAAAGGTCACCAAAGGTCACCAAAGGTCACCCCAAAGGTCACCAAAGGTCACCAAAGGTCACCAAAGGTCACCCCAAAGGTAACTAAAGGTCACCCCAAAGGTCACCAAAGGTCACCAAAGGTCACCAAAGGTCACCAAAGGTCACCCCAAAGGTCACCAAAGGTCACCCCAAAGGTCACCAAAGGTCACCAAAGGTCACCCCAAAGGTCACCAAAGGTTACCCCAAAGGTCACCAAAGGTCACCCCAAAGGTCACCAAAGGTCACCCCAAAGGTCACCCTAAAGGTCACCCCAAAGGTCACCAAACGTCACCAAAGGTCACCAAAGGTCACCCCAAAGGTCACCAAAGGTCACCCCAAAGGTCACCAAAGGTCACCAAAGGTCACCAAAAGTCACCCCAAAGGTCACCAAAGGTCACCCCAAAGGTCACCAAAGGTCACCAAAGGTCACCAAAGGTCACCCCAAAGGTCACCAAAGGTCACCAAAGGTTACCAAAGGTCACCAAAGGTCACCCCAAAGGTCACCAAAGGTCACCAAAGGTCACCCCAAAGGGCACCAAAGGTCACCAAAGGTCACCAAAGGTCACCAGAGGTCACCCCAAAGGTCACTAAAGGTCACCGCAAAGGTCACCAAAGGTCACCAAAGGTCACCAAAGGTCTCCAAAGGTCACCCCAAAGGTCACCAAAAGTCATCCCAAAGGTCACCAAAGGTCACCAAAGGTCACCCCAAAGGTCACCAAAGGTCACCAAAGGTCTCCCCAAAGGTCACCAAAGGTCACCCCAAAGGTCACCAAAGGTCACCAAAGGTCACCAAAGGTCACCAAAGGTCACCCCAAAGGTCACCAAAGGTCACCCCAAAGGTCACCAAGGGTCACCAAAGGTCACCCCAAAGGTCACCAAAGGTCACCCCAAAGGTCACCAAAGGTCACCCTAAAGGTCACCCCAAAGGTCACCCCAAAGGTCACCAAAGGTCACCCCAAAAGGTCACCAAAGGTCACCAAAGGTCACCAAAGGTCACCCCAAAGGTCACCAAAGGTCACCAAAGGTCACCAAAGATCACCCCAAAGGTCACCAAAGGTCACCCCAAAGGTCACCAAAAGTCACCAAAGGTCACCAAAGGTCACCAAAGGTTACCAAAGGTCACCAAAGGTCACCCCAAAGGTCACCAAAGGTCACCAAAGGTCACCCCAAAGGTCACCAAAGGTCACCAAAGGTTACCAAAGGTCACCCCAAAGGTCACTAAAGGTCACCAAAGGTCACCAAAGGTAACCAAAGGTCACCCCAAAGGTCACCAAAGGTCACCCCAAAGGTCACCAAAGGTCACCAAAGGTCACCCCAAAGGTCACCAAAGGTCACCCCAAAGGTCACCAAAGGTCACCAAAGGTCACCCCAAAGGTCACCAAAGGTCACCCCAAAGGTCACCAAAGGTCACCAAAGGTCACCAAAGGTCACCCCAAAGGTCACCAAAGGTCACCCCAAAGGTCACCCCAAAGGTCACCAAAGGTTACCAAAGGTCACCAAAGGTCACCAAAGGTAACCAAAGGTCACCCCAAAGGTCACCAAAGGTCACCCCAAAGGTCACCAAAGGTCACCAAAGGTCACCTCAAAGGTCACCAAAGGTCACCCCAAAGGTCACCAAAGGTCACCAAAGGTCACCCCAAAGGTCACCAAAGGTCACCCCAAAGGTCACCAAAGGTCACCCCAAAGGTCACCATAGGTCACCAAAGGTCACCCCAAAGGTCACCAAAGGTCACCCCAAAGGTCACCAAAGGTCACCCCAAAGGTCACCAAAGGTCACCAAAGGTCACCAAAGGTCACCCCAAAGGTCACCAAGGGTCACCCCAAAGGTCACCCCAAAGGTCACCAAAGGTTACCAAAGGTCACCAAAGGTCACCAAAGGTAACCAAAGGTCACCCCAAAGGTCACCAAAGGTCACCCCAAAGGTCACCAAAGGTCACCAAAGGTCACCCCAAAGGTCACCAAAGGTCAGCCCAAAGGTCACCAAAGGTCACCAAAGGTCACCCCAAAGGTCACCAAAGGTCACCCCAAAGGTCACCAAAGGTCACCAAAGGTCACCAAAGGTCACCCCAAAAGTCACCAAAGGTCACCCCAAAGGTCACCCCAAAGGTCACCAAAGGTTACCGAAGGTCACCAAAGGTCACCCCAAAGGTCACCAAAGGTCACCAAAGGTCACCCCAAAGGTCACCAAAGGTCACCAAAGGTTACCAAAGGTCACCCCAAAGGTCACTAAAGGTCACCAAAGGTCACCAAAGGTAACCAAAGGTCACCCCAAAGGTCACCAAAGGTCACCCCAAAGGTCACCAAAGGTCACCAAAGGTCACCCCAAAGGTCACCAAAGGTCACCAAAGGTCACCCCAAAGGTCACCAAAGGTTACCAAAGGTCACCAAAGGTCACCTCAAAGGTCACCAAAGGTCACCCCAAAGGTCACCCCAAAAGTCACCAAAGGTCACCAAAGGTCACCAAAGGTCACCCCAAAGGTCACCAAAGGTCACCAAAGGTCACCCCAAAGGTCACCCCAAAGGTCACCAAAGGTTACCAAAGGTCACCAAAGGTCACCAAAGGTCACCCCAAAGGTCACCAAAGGTCACCCTAAAGGTCACCAAAGGTCACCAAAGGTCACCCCAAAGGTCACCAAAGGTCACCCCAAAGGTCACCAATGGTCACCCCAAAGGTCACCAAAGGTCACCCCAAAGGTCACCAAAGGTCACCAAAGGTCACCAAAGGTCACCAAAGGTCACCAAAGGTCACCCCAAAGGTCACCAAAGGTCACCCCAAAGGTCACCCCAAAGGTCACCAAAGGTTACCAAAGGTCACCAAAGGTCACCAAAGGTCACCCCAAAGGTCACCAAAGGTCATCCCAAAGGTCACCAAAGGTTACCAAAGGTCACCCCAAAGGTCACCAAAGGTCACCAAAGGTCACCAAAGGTCACCAAAGGTCACCCCAAAGGTCACCAAAGGTCACCCCAAAGGTCACCAAAGGTCACCCCAAAGGTCACCAAAGGTCACCAAAGGTCACCAAAGGTCACCCCAAAGGTCACCAAAGGTCACCAAAGGTCACCAAAGGTCACCAAAGGTCACCCCAAAGGTCACCAAAGGTCACCCCAAAGGTCACCAAAGGTTACCAAAGGTCACCAAAGGTCACCAAAGGTCACCCCAAAAGTCACCAAAGGTCACCCCAAAGGTCACCAAAGGTCACCAAAGGTCACCCCAAAGGTCACCAAAGGTCACCAAAGGTCACCAAAGGTCACCCCAAAGGTCACCAAAGGTCACCAAAGGTCACCAAAGGTCACCAATGGTCACCCCAAAGGTCACCAAAGGTCACCCCAAAGGTCACCAAAGGTCACCAAAGGTCACCCCAAAGGTCACCAAAGGTCACCAAAGGTCACCAAAGGTCACCCCAAAGGTCACCAAAGGTCACCCCAAAGGTCACCAAAGGTCACCAAAGGTCACCAAAGGTCACCCCAAAGGTCACCAAAGGTCACCAAAGGTCACTAAAGGTCACCCCAAAGGTCACCAAAGGTCACCACAAAGGTCACCCCAAAGGTCACCAAAGGTTACCAAAGGTCACCAAAGGTCACCCCAAAGGTCACCAAAGGTCACCAAAGGTCACCAAAGGTCACCCCAAAGGTCACCAAAGGTCACCCCAAAGGTCACCAAAGGTCACCAAAGGTCACCAAAGGTCACCAAAGGTCACCAAAGGTCACCCCAAATGTCACCAAAGGTCACCCCAAAGGTCACCAAAGGTCACCAAAGGTCACCAAAGGACACCAAAGGTCACCAAAGGTCACCAAAGGTCACCCCAAAGGTCACCAAAGGTCACCCCAAAGGTCACCCCAAAGGTCACCCCAAAGGTCACCAAAGGCTACCAAAGGTCACCAAAGGTCACCCCAAAGGTCACCAAAGGTCACCAAAGGTCACCAAAGGTCACCAAAGGTCACCCCAAAGGTCACAAAAGGTCACCCCAAAGGTCACCAAAGGTCACCAAAGGTCACCAAAGGTCACCCCAAAGGTCACCAAAGGTCACCAAAGGTCACCAAAGGTCACCAAAGGTCACCAAAGGTCACCCCAAAGGTCACCAAAGGTCACCCTAAAGGTCACCCCAAAGGTCACCAAAGGTTACCAAAGGTCACCAAAGGTCACCTCAAAGGTCACCAAAGGTCACCCCAAAGGTCCCCCCAAAAGTCACCAAAGGTCACCAAAGGTCACCAAAGGTCACCCCAAAGGTCACCAAAGGTCACCAAAGGTCACCCCAAAGGTCACCAAAGGATACCCCAAAGGTCACCAAAGGTCACCCCAAAGGTCACCCCAAAGGTCACCAAAGGTCACCAAAGGTCACCAAAGCTCACCAAAGGTCACCAAAGGTCACCAAAGGTCACCCCAAAGGTCACCAAAGGTCACCCCAAAGGTCACCCCAAAGGTCACCAAAGGTTACCAAAGGTCACCAAAGGTCACCAAAGGTCACCCCAAAGGTCACCAAAGGTCACCCCAAAGGTCACCAAAGGTCACCAAAGGTCACCCCAAAGGTCACCAAAGGTCACCCCAAAGGTCACCAATGGTCACCCCAAAGGTCACCAAAGGTCACCCCAAAGGTCACCAAAGGTCACCAAAGGTCACCAAAGGTCACCAAAGGTCACCAAAGGTCACCCCAAAGGTCACCAAAGGTCACCCCAAAGGTCACCCCAAAGGTCACCAAAGGTTACCAAAGGTCACCAAAGGTCACCAAAGGTCACCCCAAAGGTCACCAAAGGTCATCCCAAAGGTCACCAAAGGTTACCAAAGGTCACCCCAAAGGTCACCAAAGGTCACCCCAAAGGTCACCAAAGGTCACCCCAAAGGTCACCAAAGATCATCAAAGGTCACCAAAGGTCAACCCAAAGGTCACCAAAAGTCACCAAAGGTAACCAAAGGTCACCAAAGGTCACCCCAAAGGTCACCAAAGGTCACCAAAGGTCACCCCAAAGGTCACCAAAGGTCACCAAAGGTCACCAAAGGTCACCAAAGGTCACCAAAGGTCACCCCAAAGGTCACCAAAGGTCACCCTAAAGGTCACCCCAAAGGTCACCAAAGGTTACCAAAGGTCACCAAAGGTCACCCCAAAGGTCACCAAAGGTCACCAAAGGTCACCAAAGGTCACCCCAAAGGTCACCAAAGGTCACCAAAGGTTACCAAAGGTCACCAAAGGTCACCCCAAAGGTCACCAAAGGTCACCAAAGGTCACCCCAAAGGGCACCAAAGGTCACCAAAGGTCACCAAAGGTCACCAGAGGTCACCCCAAAGGTCACTAAAGGTCACCGCAAAGGTCACCAAAGGTCACCAAAGGTCACCAAAGGTCTCCAAAGGTCACCCCAAAGGTCACCAAAAGTCATCCCAAAGGTCACCAAAGGTCACCAAAGGTCACCCCAAAGGTCACCAAAGGTCACCAAAGGTCACCCCAAAGGTCACCAAAGGTCACCCCAAAGGTCACCAAAGGTCACCAAAGGTCACCAAAAGTCACCCCAAAGGTCACCAAAGGTCACCCCAAAGGTCACCAAAGGTCACCAAAGGTCACCAAAGGTCACCCCAAAGGTCACCAAAGGTCACCAAAGGTTACCAAAGGTCACCAAAGGTCACCCCAAAGGTCACCAAAGGTCACCAAAGGTCACCCCAAAGGGCACCAAAGGTCACCAAAGGTCACCAAAGGTCACCAGAGGTCACCCCAAAGGTCACTAAAGGTCACCGCAAAGGTCACCAAAGGTCACCAAAGGTCACCAAAGGTCTCCAAAGGTCACCCCAAAGGTCACCAAAAGTCATCCCAAAGGTCACCAAAGGTCACCAAAGGTCACCCCAAAGGTCACCAAAGGTCACCAAAGGTCTCCCCAAAGGTCACCAAAGGTCACCCCAAAGGTCACCAAAGGTCACCAAAGGTCACCAAAGGTCACCAAAGGTCACCCCAAAGGTCACCAAAGGTCACCCCAAAGGTCACCAAGGGTCACCAAAGGTCACCCCAAAGGTCACCAAAGGTCACCCCAAAGGTCACCAAAGGTCACCCTAAAGGTCACCCCAAAGGTCACCCCAAAGGTCACCAAAGGTCACCCCAAAAGGTCACCAAAGGTCACCAAAGGTCACCAAAGGTCACCCCAAAGGTCACCAAAGGTCACCAAAGGTCACCAAAGATCACCCCAAAGGTCACCAAAGGTCACCCCAAAGGTCACCAAAAGTCACCAAAGGTCACCAAAGGTCACCAAAGGTTACCAAAGGTCACCAAAGGTCACCCCAAAGGTCACCAAAGGTCACCAAAGGTCACCCCAAAGGTCACCAAAGGTCACCAAAGGTTACCAAAGGTCACCCCAAAGGTCACTAAAGGTCACCAAAGGTCACCAAAGGTAACCAAAGGTCACCCCAAAGGTCACCAAAGGTCACCCCAAAGGTCACCAAAGGTCACCAAAGGTCACCCCAAAGGTCACCAAAGGTCACCCCAAAGGTCACCAAAGGTCACCAAAGGTCACCCCAAAGGTCACCAAAGGTCACCCCAAAGGTCACCAAAGGTCACCAAAGGTCACCAAAGGTCACCCCAAAGGTCACCAAAGGTCACCCCAAAGGTCACCCCAAAGGTCACCAAAGGTTACCAAAGGTCACCAAAGGTCACCAAAGGTAACCAAAGGTCACCCCAAAGGTCACCAAAGGTCACCCCAAAGGTCACCAAAGGTCACCAAAGGTCACCTCAAAGGTCACCAAAGGTCACCCCAAAGGTCACCAAAGGTCACCAAAGGTCACCCCAAAGGTCACCAAAGGTCACCCCAAAGGTCACCAAAGGTCACCCCAAAGGTCACCATAGGTCACCAAAGGTCACCCCAAAGGTCACCAAAGGTCACCCCAAAGGTCACCAAAGGTCACCCCAAAGGTCACCAAAGGTCACCAAAGGTCACCAAAGGTCACCCCAAAGGTCACCAAGGGTCACCCCAAAGGTCACCCCAAAGGTCACCAAAGGTTACCAAAGGTCACCAAAGGTCACCAAAGGTAACCAAAGGTCACCCCAAAGGTCACCAAAGGTCACCCCAAAGGTCACCAAAGGTCACCAAAGGTCACCCCAAAGGTCACCAAAGGTCAGCCCAAAGGTCACCAAAGGTCACCAAAGGTCACCCCAAAGGTCACCAAAGGTCACCCCAAAGGTCACCAAAGGTCACCAAAGGTCACCAAAGGTCACCCCAAAAGTCACCAAAGGTCACCCCAAAGGTCACCCCAAAGGTCACCAAAGGTTACCGAAGGTCACCAAAGGTCACCCCAAAGGTCACCAAAGGTCACCAAAGGTCACCCCAAAGGTCACCAAAGGTCACCAAAGGTTACCAAAGGTCACCCCAAAGGTCACTAAAGGTCACCAAAGGTCACCAAAGGTAACCAAAGGTCACCCCAAAGGTCACCAAAGGTCACCCCAAAGGTCACCAAAGGTCACCAAAGGTCACCCCAAAGGTCACCAAAGGTCACCAAAGGTCACCCCAAAGGTCACCAAAGGTTACCAAAGGTCACCAAAGGTCACCTCAAAGGTCACCAAAGGTCACCCCAAAGGTCACCCCAAAAGTCACCAAAGGTCACCAAAGGTCACCAAAGGTCACCCCAAAGGTCACCAAAGGTCACCAAAGGTCACCCCAAAGGTCACCCCAAAGGTCACCAAAGGTTACCAAAGGTCACCAAAGGTCACCAAAGGTCACCCCAAAGGTCACCAAAGGTCACCCTAAAGGTCACCAAAGGTCACCAAAGGTCACCCCAAAGGTCACCAAAGGTCACCCCAAAGGTCACCAATGGTCACCCCAAAGGTCACCAAAGGTCACCCCAAAGGTCACCAAAGGTCACCAAAGGTCACCAAAGGTCACCAAAGGTCACCAAAGGTCACCCCAAAGGTCACCAAAGGTCACCCCAAAGGTCACCCCAAAGGTCACCAAAGGTTACCAAAGGTCACCAAAGGTCACCAAAGGTCACCCCAAAGGTCACCAAAGGTCATCCCAAAGGTCACCAAAGGTTACCAAAGGTCACCCCAAAGGTCACCAAAGGTCACCAAAGGTCACCAAAGGTCACCAAAGGTCACCCCAAAGGTCACCAAAGGTCACCCCAAAGGTCACCAAAGGTCACCCCAAAGGTCACCAAAGGTCACCAAAGGTCACCAAAGGTCACCCCAAAGGTCACCAAAGGTCACCAAAGGTCACCAAAGGTCACCAAAGGTCACCCCAAAGGTCACCAAAGGTCACCCCAAAGGTCACCAAAGGTTACCAAAGGTCACCAAAGGTCACCAAAGGTCACCCCAAAAGTCACCAAAGGTCACCCCAAAGGTCACCAAAGGTCACCAAAGGTCACCCCAAAGGTCACCAAAGGTCACCAAAGATCACCAAAGGTCACCCCAAAGGTCACCAAAGGTCACCAAAGGTCACCAAAGGTCACCAATGGTCACCCCAAAGGTCACCAAAGGTCACCCCAAAGGTCACCAAAGGTCACCAAAGGTCACCCCAAAGGTCACCAAAGGTCACCAAAGGTCACCAAAGGTCACCCCAAAGGTCACCAAAGGTCACCCCAAAGGTCACCAAAGGTCACCAAAGGTCACCAAAGGTCACCCCAAAGGTCACCAAAGGTCACCAAAGGTCACTAAAGGTCACCCCAAAGGTCACCAAAGGTCACCCCAAAGGTCACCCCAAAGGTCACCAAAGGTTACCAAAGGTCACCAAAGGTCACCCCAAAGGTCACCAAAGGTCACCAAAGGTCACCAAAGGTCACCCCAAAGGTCACCAAAGGTCACCCCAAAGGTCACCAAAGGTCACCAAAGGTCACCAAAGGTCACCAAAGGTCACCAAAGGTCACCCCAAATGTCACCAAAGGTCACCCCAAAGGTCACCAAAGGTCACCAAAGGTCACCAAAGGACACCAAAGGTCACCAAAGGTCACCAAAGGTCACCCCAAAGGTCACCAAAGGTCACCCCAAAGGTCACCCCAAAGGTCACCCCAAAGGTCACCAAAGGCTACCAAAGGTCACCAAAGGTCACCCCAAAGGTCACCAAAGGTCACCAAAGGTCACCAAAGGTCACCAAAGGTCACCCCAAAGGTCACAAAAGGTCACCCCAAAGGTCACCAAAGGTCACCAAAGGTCACCAAAGGTCACCCCAAAGGTCACCAAAGGTCACCAAAGGTCACCAAAGGTCACCAAAGGTCACCAAAGGTCACCCCAAAGGTCACCAAAGGTCACCCTAAAGGTCACCCCAAAGGTCACCAAAGGTTACCAAAGGTCACCAACGGTCACCTCAAAGGTCACCAAAGGTCACCCCAAAGGTCACCCCAAAAGTCACCAAAGGTCACCAAAGGTCACCAAAGGTCACCCCAAAGGTCACCAAAGGTCACCAAAGGTCACCCCAAAGGTCACCAAAGGATACCCCAAAGGTCACCAAAGGTCACCCCAAAGGTCACCCCAAAGGTTACCAAAGGTCACCAAAGGTCACCAAAGCTCACCAAAGGTCACCAAAGGTCACCAAAGGTCACCCCAAAGGTCACCAAAGGTCACCCCAAAGGTCACCCCAAAGGTCACCAAAGGTTACCAAAGGTCACCAAAGGTCACCAAAGGTCACCCCAAAGGTCACCAAAGGTCACCCCAAAGGTCACCAAAGGTCACCAAAGGTCACCCCAAAGGTCACCAAAGGTCACCCCAAAGGTCACCAATGGTCACCCCAAAGGTCACCAAAGGTCACCCCAAAGGTCACCAAAGGTCACCAAAGGTCACCAAAGGTCACCAAAGGTCACCAAAGGTCACCCCAAAGGTCACCAAAGGTCACCCCAAAGGTCACCCCAAAGGTCACCAAAGGTTACCAAAGGTCACCAAAGGTCACCAAAGGTCACCCCAAAGGTCACCAAAGGTCATCCCAAAGGTCACCAAAGGTTACCAAAGGTCACCCCAAAGGTCACCAAAGGTCACCCCAAAGGTCACCAAAGGTCACCCCAAAGGTCACCAAAGGTCACCAAAGGTCACCAAAGGTCACCCCAAAGGTCACCAAAAGTCACCAAAGGTAACCAAAGGTCACCAAAGGTCACCCCAAAGGTCACCAAAGGTCACCAAAGGTCACCAAAGGTCACCAAAGGTCACCCCAAAGGTCACTAAAGGTCACCCCAAAGTTCACCAAAGGTCACCAAAGGTCACCCCAAAGGTCACCAAAGGTCACCCCAAAGGTCACCAAAGGTCACCAAAGGTCACCCCAAAGGTCACCAAAGGTCACCCCAAAGGTCACCAAAGGTCACCCCAAAGGTCACCCCAAAGGTCACCCCAAAGGTCACCAAAGGTCACCAAAGGTCACCAAAGGTCACCCCAAAGGTCACCAAAGGTCACCCCAAAGGTCACCAAAGGTCACCAAAGGTCACCAAAGGTCACCCCAAAGGTCACCAAAGGTCACCCCAAAGGTCACCAAAGGTCACCAATTGTCACCCCAAAGGTCACCAAAGGTCACCAAAGGTCACCAAAGGTCACCAAAGGTCACCCCAAAGGTCACCAAAGGTCACCCCAAAGGTCACCAAAGGTCACCAAAGGTCACCAAAGGTCACCCCAAAGGTTACCAAAGGTCACCCCAAAGGTCACCAAAGGTCACCAAAGGTCACCAAAGGTCACCCCAAAGGTCATTAAAGGTCACCAAAGGTCACCCCAAAGGTCACCAAAGGTCACCCTAAAGGTCACCAAAGGTCACCAAAGGTCACCAAAAGTCACCAAAAAGGTCACCAAAGGTCACCAAAGGTCACCAAAGGTCACCAAAGATCACCAAAGGTCACCAAAGGTCACCCCAAAGGTCACTAAAGGTCACCCCAAAGGTCACCAAAGGTCACCAAAGGTCACCAAAGGTCACCCCAAAGGTCACCAAAGGTCACCCCAAAGGTCACCAAAGGTCACCAAAGGTCACCCCAAAGGTCACCAAAGGTTACCCCAAAGGTCACCAAAGGTCACCCCAAAGGTCACCCTAAAGGTCACCCCAAAGGTCACCAAACGTCACCAAAGGTCACCAAAGGTCACCCCAAAGGTCACCAAAGGTCACCCCAAAGGTCACCAAAGGTCACCAAAGGTCACCAAAAGTCACCCCAAAGGTCACCAAAGGTCACCCCAAAGGTCACCAAAGGTCACCAAAGGTCACCAAAGGTCACCCCAAAGGTCACCAAAGGTCACCAAAGGTTACCAAAGGTCACCAAAGGTCACCCCAAAGGTCACCAAAGGTCACCAAAGGTCACCCCAAAGGGCACCAAAGGTCACCAAAGGTCACCAAAGGTCACCAGAGGTCACCCCAAAGGTCACTAAAGGTCACCGCAAAGGTCACCAAAGGTCACCAAAGGTCACCAAAGGTCTCCAAAGGTCACCCCAAAGGTCACCAAAGGTCACCAAAGGTCTCCCCAAAGGTCACCAAAGGTCACCCCAAAGGTCACCAAAGGTCACCAAAGGTCACCAAAGGTCACCAAAGGTCAGCCCAAAGGTCACCAAAGGTCACCCCAAAGGTCACCAAAGGTCACCAAAGGTCACCCCAAAGGTCACCAAAGGTCACCCCAAAGGTCACCAAAGGTCACCCTAAAGGTCACCCCAAAGGTCACCCCAAAGGTCACCAAAGGTCACCCCAAAAGGTCACCAAAGGTCACCAAAGGTCACCAAAGGTCACCCCAAAGGTCACCAAAGGTCACCAAAGGTCACCAAAGGTCACCAAAGGTCACCCCAAAGGTCACCAAAGGTCACCAAAGGTCACCAAAAATCACCCCAAAGGTCACCAAAGGTCACCCCAAAGGTCACCAAAAGTCACCAAAGGTCACCAAAGGTCACCAACGATCACCCCAAAGGTCACCAAAGGTCACCCCAAAGGTCACCAAAGGTCACCAAAGGTCACCAAAGGTCACCCCAAAGGTCACCAAAGGTCACCCCAAAGGTCACCAAAGGTCACCAAAGGTCACCCCAAAGGTCACCAAAGGTCACCAAAGGTCACCCCAAAAGTCACCAAAGGTCACCCCAAAGGTCACCAAAGGTCACCAAAGGTCACAAAGGTCACCCCAAAGGTCACCAAAGGTCACCAAAGGTCACCAAAAATCACCCCAAAGGTCACTAAAGGTCACCCCAAAGGTCACCAAAGGTCACCAAAAATCACCAAAGGTCACCAAAGGTCACCTCAAAGGTCACCAAAGGTTACCCCAAAGGTCACCAAAGGTCACCAAAGGTTACCCCAAAGGTCACCAAAGGTCACCAAAGGTCACCAAAGGTCACCCCAAAGGTCACCAAAGGTCACCCCAAAGGTCACCAAAGGTCACCAAAGGTCACCAAAGGTCACCCCAAAGGTCACCAAAGGTCATCCCAAAGGTCACCAAAGGTTACCAAAGGTCACCAAAGGTCACCCCAAAGGTCACCAAAGGTCACCAAAGGTCACCAAAGGTCACCCCAAAGGTCACCAAAGGTCACCAAAGGTCACCAAAGGTCACCCCAAAGGTCACCAAAGGTCACCCCAAAGGTCACCAAAGGTCACCAAAGGTCACCAAAGGTCACCAAAGGTCACCCCAAAGGTCACCAAAGGTCACCCCAAAGTTCACCCCAAAGGTCACCAAAGGTTACCAAAGGTCACCAAAGGTCACCCCAAAGGTCACCAAAGGACACCAAAGGTCACCCCAAGGTCACCAAAGGTCACCAAAGGTTACCAAAGGTCACCCCAAAGGTCACTAAAGGTCACCAAAGGTCACCAAAGGTAACCAAAGGTCACCCCAAAGGTCACCAAAGGTCACCCCAAAGGTCACCAAAGGTCACCAAAGGTCACCCCAAAGGTCACCAAAGGTCACCCCAAAGGTCACCAAAGGTCACCAAAGGTCACCCCAAAGGTCACCAAAGGTCACCCCAAAGGTCACCAAAGGTCACCAAAGGTCACCCCAAAGGTCACCAAAGGTCACCCCAAAGGTCACCAAAGGTCACCCCAAAGGTTACCAAAGGTCACCAAAGGTCACCCCAAAGGTCACCAAAGGTCACCCCAAAGGTCACCAAAGGCCACCCCAAAGGTCACCAAAGGTCACCAAAGGTCACCCCAAAGGTCACCAAAGGTCACCCCAAAGGTCACCAAAGGTCACCAAAGGTCACCCCAAAGGTCACCAAAGGTCACCCCAAAGGTCACCAAAGGTCACCAAAGGTCACCAAAGGTCACCCCAAAGGTCACCAAAGGTCACCCCAAAGGTCACCAAAGGTTACCAAAGGTCACCAAAGGTCACCAAAGGTAACCAAAGGTCACCCCAAAGGTCACCAAAGGTCACCCCAAAGGTCACCAAAGGTCACCAAAGGTCACCCCAAAGGTCACCAAAGGTCACCCCAAAGGTCACCAAAGGTCACCAAAGGTCACCCCAAAGGTCACCAAAGGACACCCCAAAGGTCACCAAAGGTCACCAAAGGTCACCAAAGGTCACCCCAAAGGTCACCAAAGGTCACCCCAAAGGTCACCACAAAGGTCACCAAAGGTTACCAAAGGTCACCAAAGGTCACCCCAAAGGTCACCAAAGGTCACCAAAGGTCACCCCAAAGGTCACCAAAGGTCACCAAAGGTTACCAAAGGTCACCCCAAAGGTCACTAAAGGTCACCAAAGGTCACCAAAGGTAACCAAAGGTCACCCCAAAGGTCACCAAAGGTCACCCCAAAGGTCACCAAAGGTCACCCCAAAGGTCACCCCAAAGGTCACCAAAGGTCACCCCAAAGGTCACCAAAGGTCACCAAAGGTCACCCCAAAGGTCACCAAAGGTCACCCCAAAGGTCACCAAAGGTCACCCCAAAGGTCACCAAAGGTCACCAAAGGTCACCAAAGGTCACCAAAGGTCACCCCAAAGGTCACCAAAGGTCACCCCAAAGGTCACCCCAAAGGTCACCAAAGGTTACCAAAGGTCACCAAAGGTCACCCCAAAGGTCACCAAAGGTCACCAAAGGTCACCCCAAAGGTCACCAAAGGTCACCAAAAGTTACCAAAGGTCACCCCAAAGGTCACTAAAGGTCACCAAAGGTCACCAAAGGTAACCAAAGGTCACCCCAAAGGTCACCAAAGGTCACCCCAAAGGTCACCAAAGGTCACCAAAGGTCACCCCAAAGGTCACCAAAGGTCACCCCAAAGGTCACCAAAGGTCACCAAAGGTCACCCCAAAGGTCACCAAAGGTCACCCCAAAGGTCACCCCAAAGGTCACCAAAGGTTACCAAAGGTCACCAAAGGTCACCCCAAAGGTCACCAAAGGTCACCAAAGGTCACCCCAAAGATCACCAAAGGTCACCAAAGGTTACCAAAGGTCACCCCAAAGGTCACTAAAGGTCACCAAAGGTTACCAAAGGTAACCAAAGGTCACCCCAAAGGTCACCAAAGGTCACCCCAAAGGTCACCAAAGGTCACCAAAGGTCACCCCAAAGGTCACCAAAGGTCACCCCAAAGGTCACCAAAGGTCACCAAAGGTCACCCCAAAGGTCACCAAAGGTCACCCCAAAGGTCACCAAAGGTCACCAAAGGTCACCCCAAAGGTCACCAAAGGTCACCCCAAAGGTCACCAAAGGTCACCCCAAAGGTTACCAAAGGTCACCAAAGGTCACCCCAAAGGTCACCAAAGGTCACCCCAAAGGTCACCAAAGGCCACCCCAAAGGTCACCAAAGGTCACCAAAGGTCACCCCAAAGGTCACCAAAGGTCACCCCAAAGGTCACCAAAGGTCACCAAAGGTCACCCCAAAGGTCACCAAAGGTCACCCCAAAGGTCACCAATGGTCACCCCAAAGGTCACCAAAGGTCACCCCAAAGGTCACCAAAGGTCACCAAAGGTCACCCCAAAGGTCACCAAAGGTCACCCCAAAGGTCACCAAAGGTCACCAAAGGTCACCCCAAAGGTCACCAAAGGTCACCCCAAAGGTCACCAAAGGTCACCAAAGGTCACCCCAAAGGTCACCAAAGGTCACCAAAGGTCACCAAAGGTCACCAAAGATCACCCCAAAGGTCACCAAAGGTCACCAAAGGTCACCCCAAAGGTCACCAAAGGTCACCCCAAAGGTCACCAAAGGTCACCAAAGGTCACCCCAAAGGTCACCAAAGGTCACCAAAGGTCACCAAAGGTCACCCCAAAGGTCACCAAAAGTCACCAAAGGTCACCAAAGGTCACCAAAGGTCACCCCAAAGGTCACCAAAGGTAACCCCAAAGGTCACCAAAGGTCACCAAAGGTCACCAAAGGTCACCAAAGGTCACCCCAAAGGTCACCAAAGGTCACCCCAAAGGTCACCAAAGGTCACCAAAGGTCACCAAAGGTCACCCCAAAGGTCACCAAAGGTCACCAAAGGTCACCAAAGGTCACCAAAGGTCACCCCAAAGGTCACTAAAGGTCACCCCAAAGTTCACCAAAGGTCACCAAAGGTCACCAAAGGTCACCAAAGGTCACCAAAGGTCACCAAAGGTCACCCCAAAGGTCACCAAAGGTCACCCCAAAGGTCACCAAAGGTCACCAAAGGTCACCAAAGGTCACCCCAAAGGTCACCAAAGGTCACCCCAAAGGTCACCAAAGGTCACCAAAGGTCACCAAAGGTCACCCCAAAGGTCACCAAAGGTCACCCCAAAGGTCACCAAAGGTCACTCCAAAGGTCACCAAAGGTCACCAAAGGTCACCAAAGGTCACCAAAGGTCACCCCAAAGGTCACCAAAGGTCACCCCAAAGGTCACCAAAGGTCACCAAAGTTCACCCCAAAGGTCACCAAAGGTCACCCCAAAGGTCACCAAAGGTCACCCCAAAGGTCACCTCACCAAAGGTCACCAAAGGTCACCAAAGGTCACCCCAAAGGTCACCAAAGGTCACCCCAAAGGTCACCAAAGGTCACCAAAGGTCACCAAAGGTCACCAAAGGTCACCCCAAAGGTCACCAAAGGTCACCCCAAAGGTCACCAAAGGTCACCAAAGGTCACCAAAGGTCACCCCAAAGGTCACCAAAGGTCACCAAAGGTCACCAAAGGTCACCAAAGGTCACCCCAAAGGTCACTAAAGGTCACCCCAAAGTTCACCAAAGGTCACCAAAGGTCACCAAAGGTCACCAAAGGTCACCCCAAAGGTCACCAAAGGTCACCCCAAAGGTCACCAAAGGTCACCAAAGGTCACCCCAAAGGTCACCAAAGGTCACCCCAAAGGTCACCAAAGGTCACCAAAGGTCACCAAAGGTCACCCCAAAGGTCACCAAAGGTCACCCCAAAGGTCACCAAAGGTCACCCCAAAGGTCACCAAAGGTCACCAAAGGTCACCCCAAAGGTCACCAAAGGTCACCCCAAAGGTCACCAAAGGTCACCAAAGGTCACCCCAAAGGTCACCAAAGGTCACCCCAAAGGTCACCAAAGGTCACCAAAGGTCACCCCAAAGGTCACCAAAGGTCACCCCAAAGGTCACCAAAGGTCACCAAAGGTCACCAAAGGTCACCAAAGATAACCCAAAGGTCACCAAAGGTCACCAAAGGTCACCCCAAAGGTCACCAAAGGTCACCCCAAAGGTCACCAAAGGTCACCAAAGGTCACCCCAAAGGTCACCAAAGGTCACCCCAAAGGTCACCAAAGGTCACCAAAGGTCACCAAAGGTCACCCCAAAGGTCACCAAAAGTCACCAAAGGTCACCAAAGGTCACCAAAGGTCACCCCAAAGGTCACCAAAGGTAACCCCAAAGGTCACCAAAGGTCACCAAAGGTCACCAAAGGTCACCAAAGGTCACCCCAAAGGTCACCAAAGGTCACCCCAAAGGTCACCAAAGGTCACCAAAGGTCACCCCAAAGGTCACCAAAGGTCACCAAAGGTCACCAAAGGTCACCAAAGGTCACCCCAAAGGTCACTAAAGGTCACCCCAAAGTTCACCAAAGGTCACCAAAGGTCACCAAAGGTCACCAAAGGTCACCAAAGGTCACCAAAGGTCACCCCAAAGGTCACCAAAGGTCACCCCAAAGGTCACCAAAGGTCACCAAAGGTCACCAAAGGTCACCCCAAAGGTCACCAAAGGTCACCCCAAAGGTCACCAAAGGTCACCAAAGGTCACCAAAGGTCACCCCAAAGGTCACCAAAGGTCACCCCAAAGGTCACCAAAGGTCACCCCAAAGGTCACCAAAGGTCACCCCAAAGGTCACCAAAGGTCACCAAAGGTCACCCCAAAGGTCACCAAAGGTCACCCCAAAGGTCACCAAAGGTCACCAAAGGTCACCCCAAAGGTCACCAAAGGTCACCCCAAAGGTCACCAAAGGTCACCAAGGGTCACCCCAAAGGTCACCAAAGGTCACCCCAAAGGTCACCAAAGGTCACCCCAAAGGTTACCAAAGGTCACCAAAGGTCACCCCAAAGGTCACCAAAGGTCACCCCAAAGGTCACCAAAGGCCACCCCAAAGGTCACCAAAGGTCACCAAAGGTCACCCCAAAGGTCACCAAAGGTCACCCCAAAGGTCACCAAAGGTCACCAAAGGTCACCCCAAAGGTCACCAAAGGTCACCCCAAAGGTCACCAAAGGTCACCAAAGGTCACCAAAGGTCACCCCAAAGGTCACCAAAGGTCACCCCAAAGGTCACCAAAGGTTACCAAAGGTCACCAAAGGTCACCAAAGGTAACCAAAGGTCACCCCAAAGGTCACCAAAGGTCACCCCAAAGGTCACCAAAGGTCACCAAAGGTCACCCCAAAGGTCACCAAAGGTCACCCCAAAGGTCACCAAAGGTCACCAAAGGTCACCCCAAAGGTCACCAAAGGTCACCCCAAAGGTCACCAAAGGTCACCAAAGGTCACCAAAGGTCACCCCAAAGGTCACCAAAGGTCACCCCAAAGGTCACCACAAAGGTCACCAAAGGTTACCAAAGGTCACCAAAGGTCACCCCAAAGGTCACCAAAGGTCACCAAAGGTCACCCCAAAGGTCACCAAAGGTCACCAAAGGTTACCAAAGGTCACCCCAAAGGTAACTAAAGGTCACCAAAGGTCACCAAAGGTAACCAAAGGTCACCCCAAAGGTCACCAAAGGTCACCCCAAAAGTCACCAAAGGTCACCCCAAAGGTCACCCCAAAGGTCACCAAAGGTCACCCCAAAGGTCACCAAAGGTCACCAAAGGTCACCCCAAAGGTCACCAAAGGTCACCCCAAAGGTCACCAAAGGTCACCCCAAAGGTCACCAAAGGTCACCAAAGGTCACCAAAGGTCACCAAAGGTCACCCCAAAGGTCACCAAAGGTCACCCCAAAGGTCACCCCAAAGGTCACCAAAGTTTACCAAAGGTCACCAAAGGTCACCCCAAAGGTCACCAAAGGTCACCAAAGGTCACCCCAAAGGTCACCAAAGGTCACCAAAAGTTACCAAAGGTCACCCCAAAGGTCACTAAAGGTCACCAAAGGTCACCAAAGGTAACCAAAGGTCACCCCAAAGGTCACCAAAGGTCACCCCAAAGGTCACCAAAGGTCACCAAAGGTCACCCCAAAGGTCACCAAAGGTCAGCCCAAAGGTCACCAAAGGTCACCAAAGGTCACCCCAAAGGTCACCAAAGGTCACCCCAAAGGTCACCCCAAAGGTCACCAAAGGTTACCAAAGGTCACCAAAGGTCACCCCAAAGGTCACCAAAGGTCACCAAAGGTCACCCCAAAGATCACCAAAGGTCACCAAAGGTTACCAAAGGTCACCCCAAAGGTCACTAAAGGTCACCAAAGGTTACCAAAGGTAACCAAAGGTCACCCCAAAGGTCACCCCAAAGGTCACCAAAGGTCACCAAAGGCACCCCAAAGGTCACCAAAAGTCACCAAAGGTCACCAAAGGTCACCAAAGGTCACCCCAAAGGTCACCAAAGGTCACCCCAAAGGTCACCAAAGGTCACCAAAGGTCACCAAAGGTCACCAAAGGTCACCCCAAAGGTCACCAAAGGTCACCCCAAAGGTCACCAAAGGTCACCAAAGGTCACCAAAGGTCACCCCAAAGGTCACCAAAGGTTACCAAAGGTCACCAAAGGTCACCAAAGGTCACCCCAAAGGTCACTAAAGGTCACCCCAAAGTTCACCAAAGGTCACCAAAGGTCACCAAAGGTCACCAAAGGTCACCCCAAAGGTCACCAAAGGTCACCCCAAAGGTCACCAAAGGTCACCAAAGGTCACCCCAAAGGTCACCAAAGGTCACCCCAAAGGTCACCAAAGGTCACCAAAGGTCACCAAAGGTCACCCCAAAGGTCACCAAAGGTCACCCCAAAGGTCACCAAAGGTCACCCCAAAGGTCACCAAAGGTCACCAAAGGTCACCCCAAAGGTCACCAAAGGTCACCCCAAAGGTCACCAAAGGTCACCAAAGGTCACCCCAAAGGTCACCAAAGGTCACCCCAAAGGTCACCAAAGGTCACCAAAGGTCACCCCAAAGGTCACCAAAGGTCACCAAAGGTCACCAAAGGTCACCAAAGATCACCCCAAAGGTCACCAAAGGTCACCAAAGGTCACCCCAAAGGTCACCAAAGGTCACCCCAAAGGTCACCAAAGGTCACCAAAGGTCACCCCAAAGGTCACCAAAGGTCACCCCAAAGGTCACCAAAGGTCACCAAAGGTCACCAAAGGTCACCCCAAAGGTCACCAAAAGTCACCAAAGGTCACCAAAGGTCACCCCAAAGGTCACCAAAGGTAACCCCAAAGGTCACCAAAGGTCACCAAAGGTCACCAAAGGTCACCAAAGGTCACCCCAAAGGTCACCAAAGGTCACCCCAAAGGTCACCAAAGGTCACCAAAGGTCACCAAAGGTCACCCCAAAGGTCACCAAAGGTCACCAAAGGTCACCAAAGGTCACCAAAGGTCACCCCAAAGGTCACTAAAGGTCACCCCAAAGTTCACCAAAGGTCACCAAAGGTCACCAAAGGTCACCAAAGGTCACCAAAGGTCACCAAAGGTCACCCCAAAGGTCACCAAAGGTCACCCCAAAGGTCACCAAAGGTCACCAAAGGTCACCAAAGGTCACCCCAAAGGTCACCAAAGGTCACCCCAAAGGTCACCAAAGGTCACCAAAGGTCACCAAAGGTCACCCCAAAGGTCACCAAAGGTCACCCCAAAGGTCACCAAAGGTCACCCCAAAGGTCACCAAAGGTCACCAAAGGTCACCAAAGGTCACCAAAGGTCACCCCAAAGGTCACCAAAGGTCACCCCAAAGGTCACCAAAGGTCACCAAAGTTCACCCCAAAGGTCACCAAAGGTCACCCCAAAGGTCACCAAAGGTCACCCCAAAGGTCACCTCACCAAAGGTCACCAAAGGTCACCAAAGGTCACCCCAAAGGTCACCAAAGGTCACCCCAAAGGTCACCAAAGGTAACCAAAGGTCACCAAAGGTCACCAAAGGTCACCCCAAAGGTCACCAAAGGTCACCCCAAAGGTCACCAAAGGTCACCAAAGGTCACCAAAGGTCACCCCAAAGGTCACCAAAGGTCACCAAAGGTCACCAAAGGTCACCAAAGGTCACCCCAAAGGTCACTAAAGGTCACCCCAAAGTTCACCAAAGGTCACCAAAGGTCACCAAAGGTCACCAAAGGTCACCCCAAAGGTCACCAAAGGTCACCCCAAAGGTCACCAAAGGTCACCAAAGGTCACCCCAAAGGTCACCAAAGGTCACCCCAAAGGTCACCAAAGGTCACCAAAGGTCACCAAAGGTCACCCCAAAGGTCACCAAAGGTCACCCCAAAGGTCACCAAAGGTCACCCCAAAGGTCACCAAAGGTCACCAAAGGTCACCCCAAAGGTCACCAAAGGTCACCCCAAAGGTCACCAAAGGTCACCAAAGGTCACACCAAAGGTCACCAAAGGTCACCCCAAAGGTCACCAAAGGTCACCAAAGGTCACCCCAAAGGTCACCAAAGGTCACCAAAGGTCACCAAAGGTCACCAAAGATAACCCAAAGGTCACCAAAGGTTACCAAAGGTCACCCCAAAGGTCACCAAAGGTTACCCCAAAGGTCACCAAAGGTCACCAAAGGTCACCCCAAAGGTCACCAAAGGTCACCCCAAAGGTCACCAAAGGTCACCAAAGGTCACCAAAGGTCACCCCAAAGGTCACCAAAAGTCACCAAAGGTCACCAAAGGTCACCAAAGGTCACCCCAAAGGTCACCAAAGGTAACCCCAAAGGTCACCAAAGGTCACCAAAGGTCACCAAAGGTCACCAAAGGTCACCCCAAAGGTCACCAAAGGTCACCCCAAAGGTCACCAAAGGTCACCAAAGGTCACCAAAGGTCACCCCAAAGGTCACCAAAGGTCACCAAAGGTCACCAAAGGTCACCAAAGGTCACCCCAAAGGTCACTAAAGGTCACCCCAAAGTTCACCAAAGGTTACCAAAGGTCACCAAAGGTCACCAAAGGTCACCAAAGGTCACCAAAGGTCACCCCAAAGGTCACCAAAGGTCACCCCAAAGGTCACCAAAGGTCACCAAAGGTCACCAAAGGTCACCCCAAAGGTCACCAAAGGTCACCCCAAAGGTCACCAAAGGTCACCAAAGGTCACCAAAGGTCACCCCAAAGGTCACCAAAGGTCACCCCAAAGGTCACCAAAGGTCACCCCAAAGGTCACCAAAGGTCACCAAAGGTCACCAAAGGTCACCAAAGGTCACCCCAAAGGTCACCAAAGGTCACCCCAAAGGTCACCAAAGGTCACCAAAGTTCACCCCAAAGGTCACCAAAGGTCACCCCAAAGGTCACCAAAGGTCACCAAAGGTCACCCCAAAGGTCACCAAAGGTCACCCCAAAGGTCACCAAAGGTCACCAAAGGTCACCCCAAAGGTCACCAAAGGTCACCAAAGGTCACCAAAGGTCACCAAAGGTTACCCCAAAGGTCACCAAAGGTCACCAAAGGTCACCCCAAAGGTCACCAAAGGTCACCCCAAAGGTCACCAAAGGTCAACAAAGGCACCAAAGGTCACCAAAGGTCACCCCAAAAGTTACCAAAGGTCACCCCAAAGGTCACCAAAGGTCACCAAAGGTCACCAAAGGTCACCCCAAAGGTCACCAAAGGTCACCAAAGGTCACCCCAAAGGTCACCAAAGGTCACCCTAAAGGTCACCAAAGGTCACCAAAGGTCACCAAAGGTCACCAAAAAGGTCACCAAAGGTCACCAAAGGTCACCCCAAAGGTCACCAAAGGTCACCCCAAAGGTCACCAAAGGTCACCAAAGGTCACCCCAAAGGTCACCAAAGGTCACCCCAAAGGTCACCCCAAAGGTCACCAAAGGTTACCAAAGGTCACCAAAGGTCACCCCAAAGGTCACCAAAGGTCACCAAAGGTCACCCCAAAGATCACCAAAGGTCACCAAAGGTTACCAAAGGTCACCCCAAAGGTCACTAAAGGTCACCAAAGGTTACCAAAGGTAACCAAAGGTCACCCCAAAGGTCACCCCAAAGGTCACCAAAGGTCACCAAAGGTCACCAAAGGTCACCCCAAAGGTCACCAAAAGTCACCAAAGGTCACCAAAGGTCACCAAAGGTCACCCCAAAGGTCACCAAAGGTCACCCCAAAGGTCACCAAAGGTCACCAAAGGTCACCAAAGGTCACCAAAGGTCACCCCAAAGGTCACCAAAGGTCACCCCAAAGGTCACCAAAGGTCACCAAAGGTCACCAAAGGTCACCCCAAAGGTCACCAAAGGTTACCAAAGGTCACCAAAGGTCACCAAAGGTCACCCCAAAGGTCACTAAAGGTCACCCCAAAGTTCACCAAAGGTCACCAAAGGTCATCAAAGGTCACCAAAGGTCACCCCAAAGGTCACCAAAGGTCACCCCAAAGGTCACCAAAGGTCACCAAAGGTCACCCCAAAGGTCACCAAAGGTCACCCCAAAGGTCACCAAAGGTCACCAAAGGTCACCAAAGGTCACCCCAAAGGTCACCAAAGGTCACCCCAAAGGTCACCAAAGGTCACCCCAAAGGTCACCAAAGGTCACCAAAGGTCACCCCAAAGGTCACCAAAGGTCACCCCAAAGGTCACCAAAGGTCACCAAAGGTCACCCCAAAGGTCACCAAAGGTCACCCCAAAGGTCACCAAAGGTCACCAAAGGTCACCCCAAAGGTCACCAAAGGTCACCAAAGGTCACCAAAGGTCACCAAAGATCACCCCAAAGGTCACCAAAGGTCACCAAAGGTCACCCCAAAGGTCACCAAAGGTCACCCCAAAGGTCACCAAAGGTCACCAAAGGTCACCCCAAAGGTCACCAAAGGTCACCCCAAAGGTCACCAAAGGTCACCAAAGGTCACCAAAGGTCACCCCAAAGGTCACCAAAAGTCACCAAAGGTCACCAAAGGTCACCCCAAAGGTCACCAAAGGTAACCCCAAAGGTCACCAAAGGTCACCAAAGGTCACCAAAGGTCACCAAAGGTCACCCCAAAGGTCACCAAAGGTCACCCCAAAGGTCACCAAAGGTCACCAAAGGTCACCAAAGGTCACCCCAAAGGTCACCAAAGGTCACCAAAGGTCACCAAAGGTCACCAAAGGTCACCCCAAAGGTCACTAAAGGTCACCCCAAAGTTCACCAAAGGTCACCAAAGGTCACCAAAGGTCACCAAAGGTCACCAAAGGTCACCAAAGGTCACCCCAAAGGTCACCAAAGGTCACCCCAAAGGTCACCAAAGGTCACCAAAGGTCACCAAAGGTCACCCCAAAGGTCACCAAAGGTCACCCCAAAGGTCACCAAAGGTCACCAAAGGTCACCAAAGGTCACCCCAAAGGTCACCAAAGGTCACCCCAAAGGTCACCAAAGGTCACCCCAAAGGTCACCAAAGGTCACCAAAGGTCACCAAAGGTCACCAAAGGTCACCCCAAAGGTCACCAAAGGTCACCCCAAAGGTCACCAAAGGTCACCAAAGTTCACCCCAAAGGTCACCAAAGGTCACCCCAAAGGTCACCAAAGGTCACCCCAAAGGTCACCTCACCAAAGGTCACCAAAGGTCACCAAAGGTCACCCCAAAGGTCACCAAAGGTCACCCCAAAGGTCACCAAAGGTAACCAAAGGTCACCAAAGGTCACCAAAGGTCACCCCAAAGGTCACCAAAGGTCACCCCAAAGGTCACCAAAGGTCACCAAAGGTCACCAAAGGTCACCCCAAAGGTCACCAAAGGTCACCAAAGGTCACCAAAGGTCACCAAAGGTCACCCCAAAGGTCACTAAAGGTCACCCCAAAGTTCACCAAAGGTCACCAAAGGTCACCAAAGGTCACCAAAGGTCACCCCAAAGGTCACCAAAGGTCACCCCAAAGGTCACCAAAGGTCACCAAAGGTCACCCCAAAGGTCACCAAAGGTCACCCCAAAGGTCACCAAAGGTCACCAAAGGTCACCAAAGGTCACCCCAAAGGTCACCAAAGGTCACCCCAAAGGTCACCAAAGGTCACCCCAAAGGTCACCAAAGGTCACCAAAGGTCACCCCAAAGGTCACCAAAGGTCACCCCAAAGGTCACCAAAGGTCACCAAAGGTCACACCAAAGGTCACCAAAGGTCACCCCAAAGGTCACCAAAGGTCACCAAAGGTCACCCCAAAGGTCACCAAAGGTCACCAAAGGTCACCAAAGGTCACCAAAGATAACCCAAAGGTCACCAAAGGTTACCAAAGGTCACCCCAAAGGTCACCAAAGGTTACCCCAAAGGTCACCAAAGGTCACCAAAGGTCACCCCAAAGGTCACCAAAGGTCACCCCAAAGGTCACCAAAGGTCACCAAAGGTCACCAAAGGTCACCCCAAAGGTCACCAAAAGTCACCAAAGGTCACCAAAGGTCACCAAAGGTCACCCCAAAGGTCACCAAAGGTAACCCCAAAGGTCACCAAAGGTCACCAAAGGTCACCAAAGGTCACCAAAGGTCACCCCAAAGGTCACCAAAGGTCACCCCAAAGGTCACCAAAGGTCACCAAAGGTCACCAAAGGTCACCCCAAAGGTCACCAAAGGTCACCAAAGGTCACCAAAGGTCACCAAAGGTCACCCCAAAGGTCACTAAAGGTCACCCCAAAGTTCACCAAAGGTTACCAAAGGTCACCAAAGGTCACCAAAGGTCACCAAAGGTCACCAAAGGTCACCCCAAAGGTCACCAAAGGTCACCCCAAAGGTCACCAAAGGTCACCAAAGGTCACCAAAGGTCACCCCAAAGGTCACCAAAGGTCACCCCAAAGGTCACCAAAGGTCACCAAAGGTCACCAAAGGTCACCCCAAAGGTCACCAAAAGGTCACCAAAGGTCACCCCAAAGGTCACCAAAGGCCACCCCAAAGGTCACCAAAGGTCACCAAAGGTCACCCCAAAGGTCACCAAAGGTCACCCCAAAGGTCACCAAAGGTCACCAAGGTCACCCAAAGGTCACCAAAGGTCACCCCAAAGGTCACCAAAGGTCACCAAAGGTCACCAAAGGTCACCCCAAAGGTCACCAAAGGTCACCCAAAGGTCACCAAAGGTTACCAAAGGTCACCAAGGTCACCAAAGGTAACCAAAGGTCACCCAAAGGTCACCAAAGGTCACCCCAAAGGTCACCAAAGGTCACCAAAGGTCACCCCAAAGGTCACCAAAGGTCACCCCAAAGGTCACCAAAGGTCACCAAAGGTCACCCAAAGGTCACCAAAGGTCACCCCAAAGGTCACCAAAGGTCACCAAAGGTCACCAAAGGTCACCCCAAAGGTCACCAAAGGTCACCCCAAAGGTCACCACAAAGGTCACCAAAGGTCACCAAAGGTCACCCCAAAGGTCACCAAAGGTCACCCTAAAGGTCACCAAAGGTCACCAAAGGTCACCAAAGGTCACCAAAAAGGTCACCAAAGGTCACCAAAGGTCACCAAAGGTCACCAAAGGTCACCAAAGGTCACCCCAAAGGTCACTAAAGGTCACCCCAAAGGTCACAAAGGTCACCAAACGTCACCAAAGGTCACCAAAGATCACCCCAAAGGTCACCAAAGGTCACCCCAAAGGTCACCAAAGGTCACCAAAGGTCACCCAAAGGTCACCAAAGGTCACCCCAAAGGTCACCAAAGGTCACCCCAAAGGTCACCCCAAAGGTCACCCAAAGGTCACCAAAGGTCACCAAAGGTCACCAAGGTCACCCCAAAGGTCACCAAAGGTCACCCAAAGGTCACCAAAGGTCACCAAAGGTCACCAAAAGTCACCCCAAAGGTCACCAAAGGTCACCCCAAAGGTCACCAAAGGTCACCAAAGGTCACCAAAGGTCACCCCAAAGGTCACCAAAGGTCACCAAAGGTTACCAAAGGTCACCAAAGGTCACCCCAAAGGTCACCAAAGGTCACCAAAGGTCACCAAAGGTCACCCCAAAGGTCACCAAAGGTCACCAAAGGTCACCAAAGGTCACCCCAAAGGTCACCAAAAGTCACCAAAGGTCACCAAAGGTCACCAAAGGTCACCCCAAAGGTCACCAAAGGTAACCCCAAAGGTCACCAAAGGTCACCAAAGGTCACCAAGGTCACCAAAGGTCACCCCAAAGGTCACCAAAGGTCACCCCAAAGGTCACCAAAGGTCACCAAAGGTCACCAAAGGTCACCCCAAAGGTCACCAAAGGTCACCAAAGGTCACCAAAGGTCACCAAAGGTCACCCCAAAGGTCACTAAGGTCACCCCAAAGTTCACCAAAGGTCACCAAAGGTCACCAAAGGTCACCAAAGGTCACCAAAGGTCACCAAAGGTCACCCCAAAGGTCACCAAAGGTCACCCCAAAGGTCACCAAAGGTCACCAAAGGTCACCAAAGGTCACCCCAAAGGTCACCAAAGGTCACCCCAAAGGTCACCAAAGGTCACCAAAGGTCACCAAAGGTCACCCCAAAGGTCACCAAAGGTCACCCCAAAGGTAACCAAAGGTCACCCCAAAGGTCACCAAAGGTCACCCCAAAGGTCACCAAAGGTCACCAAAGGTCACCCCAAAGGTCACCAAAGGTCACCCCAAAGGTCACCAAAGGTCACCAAAGGTCACCCCAAAGGTCACCAAAGGTCACCCCAAAGGTCACCAAAGGTCACCAAAGGTCACCCCAAAGGTCACCAAAGGTCGCCCCAAAGGTCACCAAAGGTCACCCCAAAGGTTACCAAAGGTCACCAAAGGTCACCCCAAAGGTCACCAAAGGTCACCCCAAAGGTCACCAAAGGCCACCCCAAAGGTCACCAAAGGTCACCAAAGGTCACCCCAAAGGTCACCAAAGGTCACCCCAAAGGTCACCAAAGGTCACCAAAGGTCACCCCAAAAATTACCAAAGGTCACCCCAAAGGTCACCAAAGGTCACCAAAGGTCACCAAAGGTCACCCCAAAGGTCACCAAAGGTCACCCCAAAGGTCACCAAAGGTTACCAAAGGTCACCAAAGGTCACCAAAGGTAACCAAAGGTCACCCCAAAGGTCACCAAAGGTCACCCCAAAGGTCACCAAAGGTCACCAAAGGTCACCCCAAAGGTCACCAAAGGTCACCCCAAAGGTCACCAAAGGTCACCAAAGGTCACCCCAAAGGTCACCAAAGGTCACCCCAAAGGTCACCAAAGGTCACCAAAGGTCACCAAAGGTCACCCCAAAGGTCACCAAAGGTCACCCCAAAGGTCACCACAAAGGTCACCAAAGGTTACCAAAGGTCACCAAAGGTCACCCCAAAGGTCACCAAAGGTCACCAAAGGTCACCCAAAGGTCACCAAAGGTCACCAAAGGTTACCAAAGGTCACCCCAAAGGTCACTAAAGGTCACCAAAGGTCACCAAAGGTAACCAAAGGTCACCCCAAAGGTCACCAAAGTTCACCCCAAAGGTCACCAAAGGTCACCCCAAAGGTCACCCCAAAGGTCACCAAAGGTCACCCCAAAGGTCACCAAAGGTCACCAAAGGTCACCCCAAAGGTCACCAAAGGTCACCCCAAAGGTCACCAAAGGTCACCCCAAAGGTCACCAAAGGTCACCAAAGGTCACCAAAGGTCACCAAAGGTCACCCCAAAGGTCACCAAAGGTCACCCCAAAGGTCACCCCAAAGGTCACCAAAGGTTACCAAAGGTCACCAAAGGTCACCCCAAAGGTCACCAAAGGTCACCAAAGGTCACCCCAAAGGTCACCAAAGGTCACCAAAAGTTACCAAAGGTCACCCCAAAGGTCACTAAAGGTCACCAAAGGTCACCAAAGGTAACCAAAGGTCACCCCAAAGGTCACCAAAGGTCACCCCAAAGGTCACCAAAGGTCACCAAAGGTCACCCCAAAGGTCACCAAAGGTCACCCCAAAGGTCACCAAAGGTCACCAAAGGTCACCCCAAAGGTCACCAAAGGTCACCCCAAAGGTCACCCCAAAGGTCACCAAAGGTTACCAAAGGTCACCAAAGGTCACCCCAAAGGTCACCAAAGGTCACCAAAGGTCACCCCAAAGATCACCAAAGGTCACCAAAGGTTACCAAAGGTCACCCCAAAGGTCACTAAAGGTCACCAAAGGTTACCAAAGGTAACCAAAGGTCACCCCAAAGGTCACCCCAAAGGTCACCAAAGGTCACCAAAGGTCACCAAAGGTCACCCCAAAGGTCACCAAAAGTCACCAAAGGTCACCAAAGGTCACCAAAGGTCACCCCAAAGGTCACCAAAGGTCACCCCAAAGGTCACCAAAGGTCACCAAAGGTCACCAAAGGTCACCAAAGGTCACCCCAAAGGTCACCAAAGGTCACCCCAAAGGTCACCAAAGGTCACCAAAGGTCACCAAAGGTCACCCCAAAGGTCACCAAAGGTTACCAAAGGTCACCAAAGGTCACCAAAGGTCACCCCAAAGGTCACTAAAGGTCACCCCAAAGTTCACCAAAGGTCACCAAAGGTCACCAAAGGTCACCAAAGGTCACCCCAAAGGTCACCAAAGGTCACCCCAAAGGTCACCAAAGGTCACCAAAGGTCACCCCAAAGGTCACCAAAGGTCACCCCAAAGGTCACCAAAGGTCACCAAAGGTCACCAAAGGTCACCCCAAAGGTCACCAAAGGTCACCCCAAAGGTCACCAAAGGTCACCCCAAAGGTCACCAAAGGTCACCAAAGGTCACCCCAAAGGTCACCAAAGGTCACCCCAAAGGTCACCAAAGGTCACCAAAGGTCACCCCAAAGGTCACCAAAGGTCACCCCAAAGGTCACCAAAGGTCACCAAAGGTCACCAAAGGTCACCAAAGGTCACCAAAGGTCACCAAAGGTCACCCCAAAGGTCACCAAAGGTCACCCCAAAGGTCACCAAAGGTCACCAAAGGTCACCAAAGGTCACCCCAAAGGTCACCAAAGGTCACCCCAAAGGTCACCAAAGGTCACCAAAGGTCACCAAAGGTCACCCCAAAGGTCACCAAAGGTCACCAAAGGTCACCAAAGGTCACCCCAAAGGTCACCAAAGGTCACCAAAGGTCACCAAAGGTCACCAAAGGTCACCCCAAAGGTCACCAAAGGTCACCCCAAAGGTCACCAAAGGTCACCAAAGTTCACCCCAAAGGTCACCAAAGGTCACCCCAAAGGTCACCAAAGGTCACCCCAAAGGTCACCTCACCAAAGGTCACCAAAGGTCACCAAAGGTCACCCCAAAGGTCACCAAAGGTCACCCCAAAGGTCACCAAAGGTAACCAAAGGTCACCAAAGGTCACCAAAGGTCACCCCAAAGGTCACCAAAGGTCACCCCAAAGGTCACCAAAGGTCACCAAAGGTCACCAAAGGTCACCCCAAAGGTCACCAAAGGTCACCAAAGGTCACCAAAGGTCACCAAAGGTCACCCCAAAGGTCACTAAAGGTCACCCCAAAGTTCACCAAAGGTCACCAAAGGTCACCAAAGGTCACCAAAGGTCACCCCAAAGGTCACCAAAGGTCACCCCAAAGGTCACCAAAGGTCACCAAAGGTCACCCCAAAGGTCACCAAAGGTCACCCCAAAGGTCACCAAAGGTCACCAAAGGTCACCAAAGGTCACCCCAAAGGTCACCAAAGGTCACCCCAAAGGTCACCAAAGGTCACCCCAAAGGTCACCAAAGGTCACCAAAGGTCACCCCAAAGGTCACCAAAGGTCACCCCAAAGGTCACCAAAGGTCACCAAAGGTCACCCCAAAGGTCACCAAAGGTCACCCCAAAGGTCACCAAAGGTCACCAAAGGTCACCCCAAAGGTCACCAAAGGTCACCAAAGGTCACCAAAGGTCACCAAAGATAACCCAAAGGTCACCAAAGGTTACCAAAGGTCACCCCAAAGGTCACCAAAGGTCACCCCAAAGGTCACCAAAGGTCACCAAAGGTCACCCCAAAGGTCACCAAAGGTCACCCCAAAGGTCACCAAAGGTCACCAAAGGTCACCAAAGGTCACCCCAAAGGTCACCAAAAGTCACCAAAGGTCACCAAAGGTCACCAAAGGTCACCCCAAAGGTCACCAAAGGTAACCCCAAAGGTCACCAAAGGTCACCAAAGGTCACCAAAGGTCACCAAAGGTCACCCCAAAGGTCACCAAAGGTCACCCCAAAGGTCACCAAAGGTCACCAAAGGTCACCAAAGGTCACCCCAAAGGTCACCAAAGGTCACCAAAGGTCACCAAAGGTTACCAAAGGTCACCCCAAAGGTCACTAAAGGTCACCCCAAAGTTCACCAAAGGTCACCAAAGGTCACCAAAGGTCACCAAAGGTCACCAAAGGTCACCAAAGGTCACCCCAAAGGTCACCAAAGGTCACCCCAAAGGTCACCAAAGGTCACCAAAGGTCACCAAAGGTCACCCCAAAGGTCACCAAAGGTCACCCCAAAGGTCACCAAAGGTCACCAAAGGTCACCAAAGGTCACCCCAAAGGTCACCAAAGGTCACCCCAAAGGTCACCAAAGGTCACCCCAAAGGTCACCAAAGGTCACCAAAGGTCACCAAAGGTCACCAAAGGTCACCCCAAAGGTCACCAAAGGTCACCCCAAAGGTCACCAAAGGTCACCAAAGTTCACCCCAAAGGTCACCAAAGGTCACCCCAAAGGTCACCAAAGGTCACCAAAGGTCACCCGAAAGGTCACCAAAGGTCACCCCAAAGGTCACCAAAGGTCACCAAAGGTCACCCCAAAGGTCACCAAAGGTCACCAAAGGTCACCAAAGGTCACCAAAGGTCACCCCAAAGGTCACCAAAGGTCACCAAAGGTCACCCCAAAGGTCACCAAAGGTCACCCCAAAGGTCACCAAAGGTCAACAAAGGCACCAAAGGTCACCAAAGGTCACCCCAAAAGTTACCAAAGGTCACCCCAAAGGTCACCAAAGGTCACCAAAGGTCACCAAAGGTCACCCCAAAGGTCACCAAAGGTCACCAAAGGTCACCCCAAAGGTCACCAAAGGTCACCCTAAAGGTCACCAAAGGTCACCAAAGGTCACCAAAGGTCACCCCAAAGGTCACCAAAGGTCACCCCAAAGGTCACCAAAGGTCACCAAAGTTCACCCCAAAGGTCACCAAAGGTCACCCCAAAGGTCACCAAAGGTCACCCCAAAGGTCACCTCACCAAAGGTCACCAAAGGTCACCAAAGGTCACCCCAAAGGTCACCAAAGGTCACCCCAAAGGTCACCAAAGGTAACCAAAGGTCACCAAAGGTCACCAAAGGTCACCCCAAAGGTCACCAAAGGTCACCCCAAAGGTCACCAAAAGTCACCAAAGGTCACCAAAGGTCACCCCAAAGGTCACCAAAGGTCACCAAAGGTCACCAAAGGTCACCAAAGGTCACCCCAAAGGTCACTAAAGGTCACCCCAAAGTTCACCAAAGGTCACCAAAGGTCACCAAAGGTCACCAAAGGTCACCCCAAAGGTCACCAAAGGTCACCCCAAAGGTCACCAAAGGTCACCAAAGGTCACCCCAAAGGTCACCAAAGGTCACCCCAAAGGTCACCAAAGGTCACCAAAGGTCACCAAAGGTCACCCCAAAGGTCACCAAAGGTCACCCCAAAGGTCACCAAAGGTCACCCCAAAGGTCACCAAAGGTCACCAAAGGTCACCCCAAAGGTCACCAAAGGTCACCCCAAAGGTCACCAAAGGTCACCAAAGGTCACCCCAAAGGTCACCAAAGGTCACCCCAAAGGTCACCAAAGGTCACCAAAGGTCACCCCAAAGGTCACCAAAGGTCACCAAAGGTCACCAAAGGTCACCAAAGATAACCCAAAGGTCACCAAAGGTTACCAAAGGTCACCCCAAAGGTCACCAAAGGTCACCCCAAAGGTCACCAAAGGTCACCAAAGGTCACCCCAAAGGTCACCAAAGGTCACCCCAAAGGTCACCAAAGGTCACCAAAGGTCACCAAAGGTCACCCCAAAGGTCACCAAAAGTCACCAAAGGTCACCAAAGGTCACCAAAGGTCACCCCAAAGGTCACCAAAGGTAACCCCAAAGGTCACCAAAGGTCACCAAAGGTCACCAAAGGTCACCAAAGGTCACCCCAAAGGTCACCAAAGGTCACCCCAAAGGTCACCAAAGGTCACCAAAGGTCACCAAAGGTCACCCCAAAGGTCACCAAAGGTCACCAAAGGTCACCAAAGGTCACCAAAGGTCACCCCAAAGGTCACTAAAGGTCACCCCAAAGTTCACCAAAGGTTACCAAAGGTCACCAAAGGTCACCAAAGGTCACCAAAGGTCACCAAAGGTCACCCCAAAGGTCACCAAAGGTCACCCCAAAGGTCACCAAAGGTCACCAAAGGTCACCAAAGGTCACCCCAAAGGTCACCAAAGGTCACCCCAAAGGTCACCAAAGGTCACCAAAGGTCACCAAAGGTCACCCCAAAGGTCACCAAAGGTCACCCCAAAGGTCACCAAAGGTCACCCCAAAGGTCACCAAAGGTCACCAAAGGTCACCAAAGGTCACCAAAGGTCACCCCAAAGGTCACCAAAGGTCACCCCAAAGGTCACCAAAGGTCACCAAAGTTCACCCCAAAGGTCACCAAAGGTCACCCCAAAGGTCACCAAAGGTCACCAAAGGTCACCCCAAAGGTCACCAAAGGTCACCCCAAAGGTCACCAAAGGTCACCAAAGGTCACCCCAAAGGTCACCAAAGGTCACCAAAGGTCACCAAAGGTCACCAAAGGTCACCCCAAAGGTTACCAAAGGTCACCAAAGGTCACCCCAAAGGTCACCAAAGGTCACCCCAAAGGTCACCAAAGGTCAACAAAGGCACCAAAGGTCACCAAAGGTCACCCCAAAAGTTACCAAAGGTCACCCCAAAGGTCACCAAAGGTCACCAAAGGTCACCAAAGGTCACCCCAAAGGTCACCAAAGGTCACCAAAGGTCACCCCAAAGGTCACCAAAGGTCACCCTAAAGGTCACCAAAGGTCACCAAAGGTCACCAAAGGTCACCAAAAAGGTCACCAAAGGTCACCAAAGGTCACTAAAGGTCACCAAAGGTCACCAAAGGTCACCCCAAAGGTCACTAAAGGTCACCCCAAAGGTCACCAAAGGTCACCAAACGTCACCAAAGGTCACCAAAGGTCACCCCAAAGGTCACCAAAGGAACCCCAAAGGTCACCAAAGGTCACCAAAGGTCACCCCAAAGGTCACCAAAGGTCACCCCAAAGGTCACCAAAGGTCACCCCAAAGGTCACCCCAAAGGTCACCCCAAAGGTCACCAAAGGTCACCAAAGGTCACCAAAGGTCACCCCAAAGGTCACCAAAGGTCACCCCAAAGGTCACCAAAGGTCACCAAAGGTCACCAAAAGTCACCCCAAAGGTCACCAAAGGTCACCCCAAAGGTCACCAAAGGTCACCAAAGGTCACCAAAGGTCACCCCAAAGGTCACCAAAGGTCACCAAAGGTTACCAAAGGTCACCAAAGGTCACCCCAAAGGTCACCAAAGGTCACCAAAGGTCACCAAAGGTCACCCCAAAGGTCACCAAAGGTCACCAAAGGTCACCAAAGGTCACCCCAAAGGTCACCAAAAGTCACCAAAGGTCACCAAAGGTCACCAAAGGTCACCCCAAAGGTCACCAAAGGTAACCCCAAAGGTCACCAAAGGTCACCAAAGGTCACCAAAGGTCACCAAAGGTCACCCCAAAGGTCACCAAAGGTCACCCCAAAGGTCACCAAAGGTCACCAAAGGTCACCAAAGGTCACCCCAAAGGTCACCAAAGGTCACCAAAGGTCACCAAAGGTCACCAAAGGTCACCCCAAAGGTCACTAAAGGTCACCCCAAAGTTCACCAAAGGTCACCAAAGGTCACCAAAGGTCACCAAAGGTCACCAAAGGTCACCAAAGGTCACCCCAAAGGTCACCAAAGGTCACCCCAAAGGTCACCAAAGGTCACCAAAGGTCACCAAAGGTCACCCCAAAGGTCACCAAAGGTCACCCCAAAGGTCACCAAAGGTCACCAAAGGTCACCAAAGGTCACCCCAAAGGTCACCAAAGGTCACCCCAAAGGTCACCAAAGGTCACCCCAAAGGTCACCAAAGGTCACCAAAGGTCACCCCAAAGGTCACCAAAGGTCACCCCAAAGGTCACCAAAGGTCACCAAAGGTCACCCCAAAGGTCACCAAAGGTCACCCCAAAGGTCACCAAAGGTCACCAAAGGTCACCCCAAAGGTCACCAAAGGTCGCCCCAAAGGTCACCAAAGGTCACCCCAAAGGTTACCAAAGGTCACCAAAGGTCACCCCAAAGGTCACCAAAGGTCACCCCAAAGGTCACCAAAGGCCACCCCAAAGGTCACCAAAGGTCACCAAAGGTCACCCCAAAGGTCACCAAAGGTCACCCCGAAGGTCACCAAAGGTCACCAAAGGTCACCCCAAAGGTCACCAAAGGTCACCCCAAAGGTCACCAAAGGTCACCAAAGGTCACCAAAGGTCACCCCAAAGGTCACCAAAGGTCACCCCAAAGGTCACCAAAGGTTACCAAAGGTCACCAAAGGTCACCAAAGGTAACCAAAGGTCACCCCAAAGGTCACCAAAGGTCACCCCAAAGGTCACCAAAGGTCACCAAAGGTCACCCCAAAGGTCACCAAAGGTCACCCCAAAGGTCACCAAAGGTCACCAAAGGTCACCCCAAAGGTCACCAAAGGTCACCCCAAAGGTCACCAAAGGTCACCAAAGGTCACCAAAGGTCACCCCAAAGGTCACCAAAGGTCACCCCAAAGGTCACCACAAAGGTCACCAAAGGTTACCAAAGGTCACCAAAGGTCACCCCAAAGGTCACCAAAGGTCACCAAAGGTCACCCCAAAGGTCACCAAAGGTCACCAAAGGTTACCAAAGGTCACCCCAAAGGTCACTAAAGGTCACCAAAGGTCACCAAAGGTAACCAAAGGTCACCCCAAAGGTCACCAAAGGTCACCCCAAAGGTCACCAAAGGTCACCCCAAAGGTCACCCCAAAGGTCACCAAAGGTCACCCCAAAGGTCACCAAAGGTCACCAAAGGTCACCCCAAAGGTCACCAAAGGTCACCCCAAAGGTCACCAAAGGTCACCCCAAAGGTCACCAAAGGTCACCAAAGGTCACCAAAGGTCACCAAAGGTCACCCCAAAGGTCACCAAAGGTCACCCCAAAGGTCACCCCAAAGGTCACCAAAGGTTACCAAAGGTCACCAAAGGTCACCCCAAAGGTCACCAAAGGTCACCAAAGGTCACCCCAAAGGTCACCAAAGGTCACCAAAAGTTACCAAAAGTCACCCCAAAGGTCACTAAAGGTCACCAAAGGTCACCAAAGGTAACCAAAGGTCACCCCAAAGGTCACCAAAGGTCACCCCAAAGGTCACCAAAGGTCACCAAAGGTCACCCCAAAGGTCACCAAAGGTCACCCCAAAGGTCACCAAAGGTCACCAAAGGTCACCCCAAAGGTCACCAAAGGTCACCCCAAAGGTCACCCCAAAGGTCACCAAAGGTTACCAAAGGTCACCAAAGGTCACCCCAAAGGTCACCAAAGGTCACCAAAGGTCACCCCAAAGATCACCAAAGGTCACCAAAGGTTACCAAAGGTCACCCCAAAGGTCACTAAAGGTCACCAAAGGTTACCAAAGGTAACCAAAGGTCACCCCAAAGGTCACCCCAAAGGTCACCAAAGGTCACCAAAGGTCACCAAAGGTCACCCCAAAGGTCACCAAAAGTCACCAAAGGTCACCAAAGGTCACCAAAGGTCACCCCAAAGGTCACCAAAGGTCACCCCAAAGGTCACCAAAGGTCACCAAAGGTCACCAAAGGTCACCAAAGGTCACCCCAAAGGTCACCAAAGGTCACCCCAAAGGTCACCAAAGGTCACCAAAGGTCACCAAAGGTCACCCCAAAGGTCACCAAAGGTTACCAAAGGTCACCAAAGGTCACCAAAGGTCACCCCAAAGGTCACTAAAGGTCACCCCAAAGTTCACCAAAGGTCACCAAAGGTCACCAAAGGTCACCAAAGGTCACCCCAAAGGTCACCAAAGGTCACCCCAAAGGTCACCAAAGGTCACCAAAGGTCACCCCAAAGGTCACCAAAGGTCACCCCAAAGGTCACCAAAGGTCACCAAAGGTCACCAAAGGTCACCCCAAAGGTCACCAAAGGTCACCCCAAAGGTCACCAAAGGTCACCCCAAAGGTCACCAAAGGTCACCAAAGGTCACCCCAAAGGTCACCAAAGGTCACCCCAAAGGTCACCAAAGGTCACCAAAGGTCGCCCCAAAGGTCACCAAAGGTCACCCCAAAGGTCACCAAAGGTCACCAAAGGTCACCCCAAAGGTCACCAAAGGTCACCAAAGGTCACCAAAGGTTACCAAAGATCACCCCAAAGGTCATCAAAGGTCACCAAAGGTCACCCCAAAGGTCACCAAAGGTCACCCCAAAGGTCACCAAAGGTCACCAAAGGTCACCCCAAAGGTCACCAAAGGTCACCCCAAAGGTCACCAAAGGTCACCAAAGGTCACCAAAGGTCACCCCAAAGGTCACCAAAAGTCACCAAAGGTCACCAAAGGTCACCCCAAAGGTCACCAAAGGTAACCCCAAAGGACACCAAAGGTCACCAAAGGTCACCAAAGGTCACCAAAGGTCACCCCAAAGGTCACCAAAGGTCACCCCAAAGGTCACCAAAGGTCACCAAAGGTCACCAAAGGTCACCCCAAAGGTCACCAAAGGTCACCAAAGGTCACCAAAGGTCACCAAAGGTCACCCCAAAGGTCACTAAAGGTCACCCCAAAGTTCACCAAAGGTCACCAAAGGTCACCAAAGGTCACCAAAGGTCACCAAAGGTCACCAAAGGTCACCCCAAAGGTCACCAAAGGTCACCCCAAAGGTCACCAAAGGTCACCAAAGGTCACCAAAGGTCACCCCAAAGGTCACCAAAGGTCACCCCAAAGGTCACCAAAGGTCACCAAAGGTCACCAAAGGTCACCCCAAAGGTCACCAAAGGTCACCCCAAAGGTCACCAAAGGTCACCCCAAAGGTCACCAAAGGTCACCAAAGGTCACCAAAGGTCACCAAAGGTCACCCCAAAGGTCACCAAAGGTCACCCCAAAGGTCACCAAAGGTCACCAAAGTTCACCCCAAAGGTCACCAAAGGTCACCCCAAAGGTCACCAAAGGTCACCCCAAAGGTCACCAAAGGTCACCAAAGGTCACCCCAAAGGTCACCAAAGGTCACCCCAAAGGTCACCAAAGGTCACCCCAAAGGTCACCAAAGGTCACCAAAGGTCACCAAAGGTCACCAAAGGTCACCCCAAAGGTCACCAAAGGTCACCCCAAAGGTCACCCCAAAGGTCACCAAAGGTTACCAAAGGTCACCAAAGGTCACCCCAAAGGTCACCAAAGGTCACCAAAGGTCACCCCAAAGGTCACCAAAGGTCACCAAAAGTTACCAAAGGTCACCCCAAAGGTCACTAAAGGTCACCAAAGGTCACCAAAGGTAACCAAAGGTCACCCCAAAGGTCACCAAAGGTCACCCCAAAGGTCACCAAAGGTCACCAAAGGTCACCCCAAAGGTCACCAAAGGTCACCCCAAAGGTCACCAAAGGTCACCAAAGGTCACCCCAAAGGTCACCAAAGGTCACCCCAAAGGTCACCCCAAAGGTCACCAAAGGTTACCAAAGGTCACCAAAGGTCACCCCAAAGGTCACCAAAGGTCACCAAAGGTCACCCCAAAGATCACCAAAGGTCACCAAAGGTTACCAAAGGTCACCCCAAAGGTCACTAAAGGTCACCAAAGGTTACCAAAGGTAACCAAAGGTCACCCCAAAGGTCACCCCAAAGGTCACCAAAGGTCACCAAAGGTCACCAAAGGTCACCCCAAAGGTCACCAAAAGTCACCAAAGGTCACCAAAGGTCACCAAAGGTCACCCCAAAGGTCACCAAAGGTCACCCCAAAGGTCACCAAAGGTCACCAAAGGTCACCAAAGGTCACCAAAGGTCACCCCAAAGGTCACCAAAGGTCACCCCAAAGGTCACCAAAGGTCACCAAAGGTCACCAAAGGTCACCCCAAAGGTCACCAAAGGTTACCAAAGGTCACCAAAGGTCACCAAAGGTCACCCCAAAGGTCACTAAAGGTCACCCCAAAGTTCACCAAAGGTCACCAAAGGTCACCAAAGGTCACCAAAGGTCACCCCAAAGGTCACCAAAGGTCACCCCAAAGGTCACCAAAGGTCACCAAAGGTCACCCCAAAGGTCACCAAAGGTCACCCCAAAGGTCACCAAAGGTCACCAAAGGTCACCAAAGGTCACCCCAAAGGTCACCAAAGGTCACCCCAAAGGTCACCAAAGGTCACCCCAAAGGTCACCAAAGGTCACCAAAGGTCACCCCAAAGGTCACCAAAGGTCACCCCAAAGGTCACCAAAGGTCACCAAAGGTCACCCCAAAGGTCACCACGGGTCACCCCAAAGGTCACCAAAGGTCACCAAAGGTCACCAAAGGTCACCAAAGGTCACCAAAGGTCACCAAAGGTCACCCCAAAGGTCACCAAAGGTCACCCCAAAGGTCACCAAAGGTCACCAAAGGTCACCAAAGGTCACCCCAAAGGTCACCAAAGGTCACCCCAAAGGTCACCAAAGGTCACCAAAGGTCACCAAAGGTCACCCCAAAGGTCACCAAAGGTCACCCCAAAGGTCACCAAAGGTCACCCCAAAGGTCACCAAAGGTCACCAAAGGTCACCAAAGGTCACCAAAGGTCACCCCAAAGGTCACCAAAGGTCACCCCAAAGGTCACCAAAGGTCACCAAAGTTCACCCCAAAGGTCACCAAAGGTCACCCCAAAGGTCACCAAAGGTCACCCCAAAGGTCACCTCACCAAAGGTCACCAAAGGTCACCAAAGGTCACCCCAAAGGTCACCAAAGGTCACCCCAAAGGTCACCAAAGGTAACCAAAGGTCACCAAAGGTCACCAAAGGTCACCCCAAAGGTCACCAAAGGTCACCCCAAAGGTCACCAAAGGTCACCAAAGGTCACCAAAGGTCACCCCAAAGGTCACCAAAGGTCACCAAAGGTCACCAAAGGTCACCAAAGGTCACCCCAAAGGTCACTAAAGGTCACCCCAAAGTTCACCAAAGGTCACCAAAGGTCACCAAAGGTCACCAAAGGTCACCCCAAAGGTCACCAAAGGTCACCCCAAAGGTCACCAAAGGTCACCAAAGGTCACCCCAAAGGTCACCAAAGGTCACCCCAAAGGTCACCAAAGGTCACCAAAGGTCACCAAAGGTCACCCCAAAGGTCACCAAAGGTCACCCCAAAGGTCACCAAAGGTCACCCCAAAGGTCACCAAAGGTCACCAAAGGTCACCCCAAAGGTCACCAAAGGTCACCCCAAAGGTCACCAAAGGTCACCAAAGGTCACCCCAAAGGTCACCAAAGGTCACCCCAAAGGTCACCAAAGGTTACCAAAGGTCACCCCAAAGGTCACCAAAGGTCACCAAAGGTCACCAAAGGTCACCAAAGATAACCCAAAGGTCACCAAAGGTTACCAAAGGTCACCCCAAAGGTCACCAAAGGTCACCCCAAAGGTCACCAAAGGTCACCAAAGGTCACCCCAAAGGTCACCAAAGGTCACCCCAAAGGTCACCAAAGGTCACCAAAGGTCACCAAAGGTCACCCCAAAGGTCACCAAAAGTCACCAAAGGTCACCAAAGGTCACCAAAGGTCACCCCAAAGGTCACCAAAGGTAACCCCAAAGGTCACCAAAGGTCACCAAAGGTCACCAAAGGTCACCAAAGGTCACCCCAAAGGTCACCAAAGGTCACCCCAAAGGTCACCAAAGGTCACCAAAGGTCACCAAAGGTCACCCCAAAGGTCACCAAAGGTCACCAAAGGTCACCAAAGGTCACCAAAGGTCACCCCAAAGGTCACTAAAGGTCACCCCAAAGTTCACCAAAGGTCACCAAAGGTCACCAAAGGTCACCAAAGGTCACCAAAGGTCACCAAAGGTCACCCCAAAGGTCACCAAAGGTCACCCCAAAGGTCACCAAAGGTCACCAAAGGTCACCAAAGGTCACCCCAAAGGTCACCAAAGGTCACCCCAAAGGTCACCAAAGGTCACCAAAGGTCACCAAAGGTCACCCCAAAGGTCACCAAAGGTCACCACAAAGGTCACCAAAGGTCACCCCAAAGGTCACCAAAGGTCACCAAAGGTCACCAAAGGTCACCAAAGGTCACCCCAAAGGTCACCAAAGGTCACCCCAAAGGTCACCAAAGGTCACCAAAGTTCACCCCAAAGGTCACCAAGGGTCACCCCAAAGGTCACCAAAGGTCACCAAAGGTCACCCCAAAGGTCACCAAAGGTCACCCCAAAGGTCACCAAAGGTCACCAAAGGTCACCCCAAAGGTCACCAAAGGTCACCAAAGGTCACCAAAGGTCACCAAAGGTCACCCCAAAGGTCACCAAAGGTCACCAAAGGTCACCCCAAAGGTCACCAAAGGTCACCCCAAAGGTCACCAAAGGTCAACAAAGGCACCAAAGGTCACCAAAGGTCACCCCAAAAGTTACCAAAGGTCACCCCAAAGGTCACCAAAGGTCACCAAAGGTCACCAAAGGTCACCCCAAAGGTCACCAAAGGTCACCAAAGGTCACCCCAAAGGTCACCAAAGGTCACCCTAAAGGTCACCAAAGGTCACCAAAGGTCACCAAAGGTCACCCCAAAGGTCACCAAAGGTCACCCCAAAGGTCACCAAAGGTCACCAAAGTTCACCCCAAAGGTCACCAAAGGTCACCCCAAAGGTCACCAAAGGTCACCCCAAAGGTCACCTCACCAAAGGTCACCAAAGGTCACCAAAGGTCACCCCAAAGGTCACCAAAGGTCACCCCAAAGGTCACCAAAGGTAACCAAAGGTCACCAAAGGTCACCAAAGGTCACCCCAAAGGTCACCAAAGGTCACCCCAAAGGTCACCAAAGGTCACCAAAGGTCACCAAAGGTCACCCCAAAGGTCACCAAAGGTCACCAAAGGTCACCAAAGGTCACCAAAGGTCACCCCAAAGGTCACTAAAGGTCACCCCAAAGTTCACCAAAGGTCACCAAAGGTCACCAAAGGTCACCAAAGGTCACCAAAGGTCACCAAAGGTCACCCCAAAGGTCACCAAAGGTCACCCCAAAGGTCACCAAAGGTCACCAAAGTTCACCAAAGGTCACCCCAAAGGTCACCAAAGGTCACCCCAAAGGTCACCAAAGGTCACCAAAGGTCACCAAAGGTCACCCCAAAGGTCACCAAAGGTCACCCCAAAGGTCACCAAAGGTCACCCCAAAGGTTACCAAAGGTCACCAAAGGTCACCAAAGGTCACCAAAGGTCACCCCAAAGGTCACCAAAGGTCACCCCAAAGGTCACCAAAGGTCACCAAAGTTCACCCCAAAGGTCACCAAAGGTCACCCCAAAGGTCACCAAAGGTCACCCCAAAGGTCACCAAAGGTCACCCCAAAGGTCACCCCAAAGGTCACCAAAGGTCACCCCAAAGGTCACCAAAGGTCACCAAAGGTCACCCCAAAGGTCACCAAAGGTCACCCCAAAGGTCACCAAAGGTCACCCCAAAGGTCACCAAAGGTCACCAAAGGTCACCAAAGGTCACCAAAGGTCACCCCAAAGGTCACCAAAGGTCACCCCAAAGGTCACCCCAAAGGTCACCAAAGGTTACCAAAGGTCACCAAAGGTCACCCCAAAGGTCACCAAAGGTCACCAAAGGTCACCCCAAAGGTCACCAAAGGTCACCAAAAGTTACCAAAGGTCACCCCAAAGGTCACTAAAGGTCACCAAAGGTCACCAAAGGTAACCAAAGGTCACCCCAAAGGTCACCAAAGGTCACCCCAAAGGTCACCAAAGGTCACCAAAGGTCACCCCAAAGGTCACCAAAGGTCACCCCAAAGGTCACCAAAGGTCACCAAAGGTCACCCCAAAGGTCACCAAAGGTCACCCCAAAGGTCACCCCAAAGGTCACCAAAGGTTACCAAAGGTCACCAAAGGTCACCCCAAAGGTCACCAAAGGTCACCAAAGGTCACCCCAAAGATCACCAAAGGTCACCAAAGGTTACCAAAGGTCACCCCAAAGGTCACTAAAGGTCACCAAAGGTTACCAAAGGTAACCAAAGGTCACCCCAAAGGTCACCCCAAAGGTCACCAAAGGTCACCAAAGGTCACCAAAGGTCACCCCAAAGGTCACCAAAAGTCACCAAAGGTCACCAAAGGTCACCAAAGGTCACCCCAAAGGTCACCAAAGGTCACCCCAAAGGTCACCAAAGGTCACCAAAGGTCACCAAAGGTCACCAAAGGTCACCCCAAAGGTCACCAAAGGTCACCCCAAAGGTCACCAAAGGTCACCAAAGGTCACCAAAGGTCACCCCAAAGGTCACCAAAGGTTACCAAAGGTCACCAAAGGTCACCAAAGGTCACCCCAAAAGTCACTAAAGGTCACCCCAAAGTTCACCAAAGGTCACCAAAGGTCACCAAAGGTCACCAAAGGTCACCCCAAAGGTCACCAAAGGTCACCCCAAAGGTCACCAAAGGTCACCAAAGGTCACCCCAAAGGTCACCAAAGGTCACCCCAAAGGTCACCAAAGGTCACCAAAGGTCACCAAAGGTCACCCCAAAGGTCACCAAAGGTCACCCCAAAGGTCACCAAAGGTCACCCCAAAGGTCACCAAAGGTCACCAAAGGTCACCCCAAAGGTCACCAAAGGTCACCCCAAAGGTCACCAAAGGTCACCAAAGGTCACCCCAAAGGTCACCACGGGTCACCCCAAAGGTCACCAAAGGTCACCAAAGGTCACCAAAGGTCACCAAAGGTCACCAAAGGTCACCAAAGGTCACCCCAAAGGTCACCAAAGGTCACCCCAAAGGTCACCAAAGGTCACCAAAGGTCACCAAAGGTCACCCCAAAGGTCACCAAAGGTCACCCCAAAGGTCACCAAAGGTCACCAAAGGTCACCAAAGGTCACCCCAAAGGTCACCAAAGGTCACCCCAAAGGTCACCAAAGGTCACCCCAAAGGTCACCAAAGGTCACCAAAGGTCACCAAAGGTCACCAAAGGTCACCCCAAAGGTCACCAAAGGTCACCCCAAAGGTCACCAAAGGTCACCAAAGTTCACCCCAAAGGTCACCAAAGGTCACCCCAAAGGTCACCAAAGGTCACCCCAAAGGTCACCTCACCAAAGGTCACCAAAGGTCACCAAAGGTCACCCCAAAGGTCACCAAAGGTCACCCCAAAGGTCACCAAAGGTAACCAAAGGTCACCAAAGGTCACCAAAGGTCACCCCAAAGGTCACCAAAGGTCACCCCAAAGGTCACCAAAGGTCACCAAAGGTCACCAAAGGTCACCCCAAAGGTCACCAAAGGTCACCAAAGGTCACCAAAGGTCACCAAAGGTCACCCCAAAGGTCACTAAAGGTCACCCCAAAGTTCACCAAAGGTCACCAAAGGTCACCAAAGGTCACCAAAGGTCACCCCAAAGGTCACCAAAGGTCACCCCAAAGGTCACCAAAGGTCACCAAAGGTCACCCCAAAGGTCACCAAAGGTCACCCCAAAGGTCACCAAAGGTCACCAAAGGTCACCAAAGGTCACCCCAAAGGTCACCAAAGGTCACCCCAAAGGTCACCAAAGGTCACCCCAAAGGTCACCAAAGGTCACCAAAGGTCACCCCAAAGGTCACCAAAGGTCACCCCAAAGGTCACCAAAGGTCACCAAAGGTCACCCCAAAGGTCACCAAAGGTCACCCCAAAGGTCACCAAAGGTTACCAAAGGTCACCCCAAAGGTCACCAAAGGTCACCAAAGGTCACCAAAGGTCACCAAAGATAACCCAAAGGTCACCAAAGGTTACCAAAGGTCACCCCAAAGGTCACCAAAGGTCACCCCAAAGGTCACCAAAGGTCACCAAAGGTCACCCCAAAGGTCACCAAAGGTCACCCCAAAGGTCACCAAAGGTCACCAAAGGTCACCAAAGGTCACCCCAAAGGTCACCAAAAGTCACCAAAGGTCACCAAAGGTCACCAAAGGTCACCCCAAAGGTCACCAAAGGTAACCCCAAAGGTCACCAAAGGTCACCAAAGGTCACCAAAGGTCACCAAAGGTCACCCCAAAGGTCACCAAAGGTCACCCCAAAGGTCACCAAAGGTCACCAAAGGTCACCAAAGGTCACCCCAAAGGTCACCAAAGGTCACCAAAGGTCACCAAAGGTCACCAAAGGTCACCCCAAAGGTCACTAAAGGTCACCCCAAAGTTCACCAAAGGTCACCAAAGGTCACCAAAGGTCACCAAAGGTCACCAAAGGTCACCAAAGGTCACCCCAAAGGTCACCAAAGGTCACCCCAAAGGTCACCAAAGGTCACCAAAGGTCACCAAAGGTCACCCCAAAGGTCACCAAAGGTCACCCCAAAGGTCACCAAAGGTCACCAAAGGTCACCAAAGGTCACCCCAAAGGTCACCAAAGGTCACCCCAAAGGTCACCAAAGGTCACCCCAAAGGTCACCAAAGGTCACCAAAGGTCACCAAAGGTCACCAAAGGTCACCCCAAAGGTCACCAAAGGTCACCCCAAAGGTCACCAAAGGTCACCAAAGTTCACCCCAAAGGTCACCAAGGGTCACCCCAAAGGTCACCAAAGGTCACCAAAGGTCACCCCAAAGGTCACCAAAGGTCACCCCAAAGGTCACCAAAGGTCACCAAAGGTCACCCCAAAGGTCACCAAAGGTCACCAAAGGTCACCAAAGGTCACCAAAGGTCACCCCAAAGGTCACCAAAGGTCACCAAAGGTCACCCCAAAGGTCACCAAAGGTCACCCCAAAGGTCACCAAAGGTCAACAAAGGCACCAAAGGTCACCAAAGGTCACCCCAAAAGTTACCAAAGGTCACCCCAAAGGTCACCAAAGGTCACCAAAGGTCACCAAAGGTCACCCCAAAGGTCACCAAAGGTCACCAAAGGTCACCCCAAAGGTCACCAAAGGTCACCCTAAAGGTCACCAAAGGTCACCAAAGGTCACCAAAGGTCACCCCAAAGGTCACCAAAGGTCACCCCAAAGGTCACCAAAGGTCACCAAAGTTCACCCCAAAGGTCACCAAAGGTCACCCCAAAGGTCACCAAAGGTCACCCCAAAGGTCACCTCACCAAAGGTCACCAAAGGTCACCAAAGGTCACCCCAAAGGTCACCAAAGGTCACCCCAAAGGTCACCAAAGGTAACCAAAGGTCACCAAAGGTCACCAAAGGTCACCCCAAAGGTCACCAAAGGTCACCCCAAAGGTCACCAAAGGTCACCAAAGGTCACCAAAGGTCACCCCAAAGGTCACCAAAGGTCACCAAAGGTCACCAAAGGTCACCAAAGGTCACCCCAAAGGTCACTAAAGGTCACCCCAAAGTTCACCAAAGGTCACCAAAGGTCACCAAAGGTCACCAAAGGTCACCCCAAAGGTCACCAAAGGTCACCCCAAAGGTCACCAAAGGTCACCAAAGGTCACCCCAAAGGTCACCAAAGGTCACCCCAAAGGTCACCAAAGGTCACCAAAGGTCACCAAAGGTCACCCCAAAGGTCACCAAAGGTCACCCCAAAGGTCACCAAAGGTCACCCCAAAGGTCACCAAAGGTCACCAAAGGTCACCCCAAAGGTCACCAAAGGTCACCCCAAAGGTCACCAAAGGTCACCAAAGGTCACCCCAAAGGTCACCAAAGGTCACCCCAAAGGTCACCAAAGGTCACCAAAGGTCACCCCAAAGGTCACCAAAGGTCACCAAAGGTCACCAAAGGTCACCAAAGATAACCCAAAGGTCACCAAAGGTTACCAAAGGTCACCCCAAAGGTCACCAAAGGTCACCCCAAAGGTCACCAAAGGTCACCAAAGGTCACCCCAAAGGTCACCAAAGGTCACCCCAAAGGTCACCAAAGGTCACCAAAGGTCACCAAAGGTCACCCCAAAGGTCACCAAAAGTCACCAAAGGTCACCAAAGGTCACCAAAGGTCACCCCAAAGGTCACCAAAGGTAACCCCAAAGGTCACCAAAGGTCACCAAAGGTCACCAAAGGTCACCAAAGGTCACCCCAAAGGTCACCAAAGGTCACCCCAAAGGTCACCAAAGGTCACCAAAGGTCACCAAAGGTCACCCCAAAGGTCACCAAAGGTCACCAAAGGTCACCAAAGGTCACCAAAGGTCACCCCAAAGGTCACTAAAGGTCACCCCAAAGTTCACCAAAGGTTACCAAAGGTCACCAAAGGTCACCAAAGGTCACCAAAGGTCACCAAAGGTCACCCCAAAGGTCACCAAAGGTCACCCCAAAGGTCACCAAAGGTCACCAAAGGTCACCAAAGGTCACCCCAAAGGTCACCAAAGGTCACCCCAAAGGTCACCAAAGGTCACCAAAGGTCACCAAAGGTCACCCCAAAGGTCACCAAAGGTCACCCCAAAGGTCACCAAAGGTCACCCCAAAGGTCACCAAAGGTCACCAAAGGTCACCAAAGGTCACCAAAGGTCACCCCAAAGGTCACCAAAGGTCACCCCAAAGGTCACCAAAGGTCACCAAAGTTCACCCCAAAGGTCACCAAAGGTCACCCCAAAGGTCACCAAAGGTCACCAAAGGTCACCCCAAAGGTCACCAAAGGTCACCCCAAAGGTCACCAAAGGTCACCAAAGGTCACCCCAAAGGTCACCAAAGGTCACCAAAGGTCACCAAAGGTCACCAAAGGTCACCCCAAAGGTTACCAAAGGTCACCAAAGGTCACCCCAAAGGTCACCAAAGGTCACCCCAAAGGTCACCAAAGGTCAACAAAGGCACCAAAGGTCACCAAAGGTCACCCCAAAAGTTACCAAAGGTCACCCCAAAGGTCACCAAAGGTCACCAAAGGTCACCAAAGGTCACCCCAAAGGTCACCAAAGGTCACCAAAGGTCACCCCAAAGGTCACCAAAGGTCACCCTAAAGGTCACCAAAGGTCACCAAAGGTCACCAAAGGTCACCAAAAAGGTCACCAAAGGTCACCAAAGGTCACCAAAGGTCACCAAAGGTCACCAAAGGTCACCCCAAAGGTCACTAAAGGTCACCCCAAAGGTCACCAAAGGTCACCAAACGTCACCAAAGGTCACCAAAGGTCACCCCAAAGGTCACCAAAGGTCACCCCAAAGGTCACCAAAGGTCACCAAAGGTCACCCCAAAGGTCACCAAAGGTCACCCCAAAGGTCACCAAAGGTCACCCCAAAGGTCACCCCAAAGGTCACCCCAAAGGTCACCAAAGGTCACCAAAGGTCACCAAAGGTCACCCCAAAGGTCACCAAAGGTCACCCCAAAGGTCACCAAAGGTCACCAAAGGTCACCAAAAGTCACCCCAAAGGTCACCAAAGGTCACCCCAAAGGTCACCAAAGGTCACCAAAGGTCACCAAAGGTCACCCCAAAGGTCACCAAAGGTCACCAAAGGTTACCAAAGGTCACCAAAGGTCACCCCAAAGGTCACCAAAGGTCACCAAAGGTCACCAAAGGTCACCCCAAAGGTCACCAAAGGTCACCAAAGGTCACCAAAGGTCACCCCAAAGGTCACCAAAAGTCACCAAAGGTCACCAAAGGTCACCCCAAAGGTCACCAAAGGTAACCCCAAAGGTCACCAAAGGTCACCAAAGGTCACCAAAGGTCACCAAAGGTCACCCCAAAGGTCACCAAAGGTCACCCCAAAGGTCACCAAAGGTCACCAAAGGTCACCAAAGGTCACCCCAAAGGTCACCAAAGGTCACCAAAGGTCACCAAAGGTCACCAAAGGTCACCCCAAAGGTCACTAAAGGTCACCCCAAAGTTCACCAAAGGTCACCAAAGGTCACCAAAGGTCACCAAAGGTCACCAAAGGTCACCAAAGGTCACCCCAAAGGTCACCAAAGGTCACCCCAAAGGTCACCAAAGGTCACCAAAGGTCACCAAAGGTCACCCCAAAGGTCACCAAAGGTCACCCCAAAGGTCACCAAAGGTCACCAAAGGTCACCAAAGGTCACCCCAAAGGTCACCAAAGGTCACCCCAAAGGTCACCAAAGGTCACCCCAAAGGTCACCAAAGGTCACCCCAAAGGTCACCAAAGGTCACCAAAGGTCACCCCAAAGGTCACCAAAGGTCACCCCAAAGGTCACCAAAGGTCACCAAAGGTCACCCCAAAGGTCACCAAAGGTCACCCCAAAGGTCACCAAAGGTCACCAAAGGTCACCTCAAAGGTCACCAAAGGTCGCCCCAAAGGTCACCAAAGGTCACCCCAAAGGTTACCAAAGGTCACCAAAGGTCACCCCAAAGGTCACCAAAGGTCACCCCAAAGGTCACCAAAGGCCACCCCAAAGGTCACCAAAGGTCACCAAAGGTCACCCCAAAGGTCACCAAAGGTCACCCCAAAGGTCACCAAAGGTCACCAAAGGTCACCCCAAAGGTCACCAAAGGTCACCCCAAAGGTCACCAAAGGTCACCAAAGGTCACCAAAGGTCACCCCAAAGGTCACCAAAGGTCACCCCAAAGGTCACCAAAGGTTACCAAAGGTCACCAAAGGTCACCAAAGGTAACCAAAGGTCACCCCAAAGGTCACCAAAGGTCACCCCAAAGGTCACCAAAGGTCACCAAAGGTCACCCCAAAGGTCACCAAAGGTCACCCCAAAGGTCACCAAAGGTCACCAAAGGTCACCCCAAAGGTCACCAAAGGTCACCCCAAAGGTCACCAAAGGTCACCAAAGGTCACCAAAGGTCACCCCAAAGGTCACCAAAGGTCACCCCAAAGGTCACCACAAAGGTCACCAAAGGTTACCAAAGGTCACCAAAGGTCACCCCAAAGGTCACCAAAGGTCACCAAAGGTCACCCCAAAGGTCACCAAAGGTCACCAAAGGTTACCAAAGGTCACCCCAAAGGTCACTAAAGGTCACCAAAGGTCACCAAAGGTAACCAAAGGTCACCCCAAAGGTCACCAAAGGTCACCCCAAAGGTCACCAAAGGTCACCCCAAAGGTCACCCCAAAGGTCACCAAAGGTCACCCCAAAGGTCACCAAAGGTCACCAAAGGTCACCCCAAAGGTCACCAAAGGTCACCCCAAAAGTCACCCAAGGTCACCCCAAAGATCACCAAAGGTCACCAAAGGTCACCAAAGGTCACCAAAGGTCACCCCAAAGGTCACCAAAGGTCACCCCAAAGGTCACCCCAAAGGTCACCAAAGGTTACCAAAGGTCACCAAAGGTCACCCCAAAGGTCACCAAGGGTCACCAAAGGTCACCCCAAAGGTCACCAAAGGTCACCAAAAGTTACCAAAGGTCACCCCAAAGGTCACTAAAGGTCACCAAAGGTCACCAAAGGTAACCAAAGGTCACCCCAAAGGTCACCAAAGGTCACCCCAAAGGTCACCAAAGGTCACCAAAGGTCACCAAAGGTCACCAAAGGTCACCCCAAAGGTCACCAAAGGTCACCCCAAAGCTCACCAAAGGTCACCAAAGGTCACCCCAAAGGTCACCAAAGGTCACCCCAAAGGTCACCCCAAAGGTCACCAAAGGTTACCAAAGGTCACCAAAGGTCACCCCAAAGGTCACCAAAGGTCACCAAAGGTCACCCCAAAGATCACCAAAGGTCACCAAAGGTTACCAAAGGTCACCCCAAAGGTCACTAAAGGTCACCAAAGGTTACCAAAGGTAACCAAAGGTCACCCCAAAGGTCACCCCAAAGGTCACCAAAGGTCACCAAAGGTCACCAAAGGTCACCCCAAAGGTCACCAAAAGTCACCAAAGGTCACCAAAGGTCACCAAAGGTCACCCCAAAGGTCACCAAAGGTCACCCCAAAGGTCACCAAAGGTCACCAAAGGTCACCAAAGGTCACCAAAGGTCACCCCAAAGGTCACCAAAGGTCACCCCAAAGGTCACCAAAGGTCACCAAAGGTCACCAAAGGTCACCCCAAAGGTCACCAAAGGTTACCAAAGGTCACCAAAGGTCACCAAAGGTCACCCCAAAGGTCACTAAAGGTCACCCCAAAGTTCACCAAAGGTCACCAAAGGTCACCAAAGGTCACCAAAGGTCACCCCAAAGGTCACCAAAGGTCACCCCAAAGGTCACCAAAGGTCACCAAAGGTCACCCCAAAGGTCACCAAAGGTCACCCCAAAGGTCACCAAAGGTCACCAAAGGTCACCAAAGGTCACCCCAAAGGTCACCAAAGGTCACCCCAAAGGTCACCAAAGGTCACCCCAAAGGTCACCAAAGGTCACCAAAGGTCACCCCAAAGGTCACCAAAGGTCACCCCAAAGGTCACCAAAGGTCACCAAAGGTCACCCCAAAGGTCACCAAAGGTCACCCCAAAGGTCACCAAAGGTCACCAAAGGTCACCCCAAAGGTCACCAAAGGTCACCAAAGGTCACCAAAGGTCACCAAAGATCACCCCAAAGGTCACCAAAGGTCACCAAAGGTCACCCCAAAGGTCACCAAAGGTCACCCCAAAGGTCACCAAAGGTCACCAAAGGTCACCCCAAAGGTCACCAAAGGTCACCCCAAAGGTCACCAAAGGTCACCAAAGGTCACCAAAGGTCACCCCAAAGGTCACCAAAAGTCACCAAAGGTCACCAAAGGTCACCAAAGGTCACCCCAAAGGTCACCAAAGGTAACCCCAAAGGTCACCAAAGGTCACCAAAGGTCACCAAAGGTCACCAAAGGTCACCCCAAAGGTCACCAAAGGTCACCCCAAAGGTCACCAAAGGTCACCAAAGGTCACCAAAGGTCACCCCAAAGGTCACCAAAGGTCACCAAAGGTCACCAAAGGTCACCAAAGGTCACCCCAAAGGTCACTAAAGGTCACCCCAAAGTTCACCAAAGGTCACCAAAGGTCACCAAAGGTCACCAAAGGTCACCAAAGGTCACCAAAGGTCACCCCAAAGGTCACCAAAGGTCACCCCAAAGGTCACCAAAGGTCACCAAAGGTCACCAAAGGTCACCCCAAAGGTCACCAAAGGTCACCCCAAAGGTCACCAAAGGTCACCAAAGGTCACCAAAGGTCACCCCAAAGGTCACCAAAGGTCACCCCAAAGGTCACCAAAGGTCACCCCAAAGGTCACCAAAGGTCACCAAAGGTCACCAAAGGTCACCAAAGGTCACCCCAAAGGTCACCAAAGGTCACCCCAAAGGTCACCAAAGGTCACCAAAGTTCACCCCAAAGGTCACCAAAGGTCACCCCAAAGGTCACCAAAGGTCACCCCAAAGGTCACCAAAAGTCACCAAAGGTCACCAAAGGTCACCGAAGGTCACCCCAAAGGTCACCAAAGGTCACCCCAAAGGTCACCAAAGGTCACCAAAGGTCACCAAAGGTCACCAAAGGTCACCCCAAAGGTCACCAAAGGTCACCCCAAAGGTCACCAAAGGTCACCAAAGGTCACCAAAGGGCCCCCCAAAGGTCACCAAAGGTCACCAAAGGTCACCAAAGGTCACCAAAGGTCACCCCAAAGGTCACTAAAGGTCACCCCAAAGTTCACCAAAGGTCACCAAAGGTCACCAAAGGTCACCAAAGGTCACCCCAAAGGTCACCAAAGGTCACCCCAAAGGTCACCAAAGGTCACCAAAGGTCACCCCAAAGGTCACCAAAGGTCACCCCAAAGGTCACCAAAGGTCACCAAAGGTCACCAAAGGTCACCCCAAAGGTCACCAAAGGTCACCCCAAAGGTCACCAAAGGTCACCCCAAAGGTCACCAAAGGTCACCAAAGGTCACCCCAAAGGTCACCAAAGGTCACCGTAAAGGTCACCAAAGGTCACCAAAGGTCACCCCAAAGGTCACCAAAGGTCACCCCAAAGGTCACCAAAGGTCACCAAAGGTCACCCCAAAGGTCACCAAAGGTCACCAAAGGTCACCAAAGGTCACCAAAGATCACCCCAAAGGTCACCAAAGGTCACCAAAGGTCACCCCAAAGGTCACCAAAGGTCACCCCAAAGGTCACCAAAGGTCACCAAAGGTCACCCCAAAGGTCACCAAAGGTCACCCCAAAGGTCACCAAAGGTCACCAAAGGTCACCAAAGGTCACCCCAAAGGTCACCAAAAGTCACCAAAGGTCACCAAAGGTCACCAAAGGTCACCCCAAAGGTCACCAAAGGTAACCCCAAAGGTCACCAAAGGTCACCAAAGGTCACCAAAGGTCACCAAAGGTCACCCCAAAGGTCACCAAAGGTCACCCCAAAGGTCACCAAAGGTCACCAAAGGTCACCAAAGGTCACCCCAAAGGTCACCAAAGGTCACCAAAGGTCACCAAAGGTCACCAAAGGTCACCCCAAAGGTCACTAAAGGTCACCCCAAAGTTCACCAAAGGTCACCAAAGGTCACCAAAGGTCACCAAAGGTCACCAAAGGTCACCAAAGGTCACCCCAAAGGTCACCAAAGGTCACCCCAAAGGTCACCAAAGGTCACCAAAGGTCACCAAAGGTCACCCCAAAGGTCACCAAAGGTCACCCCAAAGGTCACCAAAGGTCACCAAAGGTCACCAAAGGTCACCCCAAAGGTCACCAAAGGTCACCCCAAAGGTCACCAAAGGTCACCAAAGGTCACCAAAGGTCACCCCAAAGGTCACCAAAGGTCACCCCAAAGGTCACCAAAGGTCACCCCAAAGGTCACCAAAGGTCACCAAAGGTCACCAAAGGTCACCAAAGGTCACCCCAAAGGTCACCAAAGGTCACCCCAAAGGTCACCAAAGGTCACCAAAGTTCACCCCAAAGGTCACCAAAGGTCACCCCAAAGGTCACCAAAGGTCACCAAAGGTCACCCCAAAGGTCACCAAAGGTCACCCCAAAGGTCACCAAAGGTCACCAAAGGTCACCCCAAAGGTCACCAAAGGTCACCAAAGGTCACCAAAGGTCACCAAAGGTCACCCCAAAGGTCACCAAAGGTCACCAAAGGTCACCCCAAAGGTCACCAAAGGTCACCCCAAAGGTCACCAAAGGTCAACAAAGGCACCAAAGGTCACCAAAGGTCACCCCAAAAGTTACCAAATGTCACCCCAAAGGTCACCAAAGGTCACCAAAGGTCACCAAAGGTCACCCCAAAGGTCACCAAAGGTCACCAAAGGTCACCCCAAAGGTCACCAAAGGTCACCCTAAAGGTCACCAAAGGTCACCAAAGGTCACCAAAGGTCACCAAAAAGGTCACCAAAGGTCACCAAAGGTCACCAAAGGTCACCAAAGGTCACCAAAGGTCACCCCAAAGGTCACTAAAGGTCACCCCAAAGGTCACCAAAGGTCACCAAACGTCACCAAAGGTCACCAAAGGTCACCCCAAAGGTCACCAAAGGTCACCCCAAAGGTCACCAAAGGTCACCAAAGGTCACCCCAAAGGTCACCAAAGGTCACCCCAAAGGTCACCAAAGGTCACCCCAAAGGTCACCCCAAAGGTCACCCCAAAGGTCACCAAAGGTCACCAAAGGTCACCAAAGGTCACCCCAAAGGTCACCAAAGGTCACCCCAAAGGTCACCAAAGGTCACCAAAGGTCACCAAAAGTCACCCCAAAGGTCACCAAAGGTCACCCCAAAGGTCACCAAAGGTCACCAAAGGTCACCAAAGGTCACCCCAAAGGTCACCAAAGGTCACCAAAGGTTACCAAAGGTCACCAAAGGTCACCCCAAAGGTCACCAAAGGTCACCAAAGGTCACCCCAAAGGTCACCAAAGGTCAACAAAGGTCACCAAAGGTCACCCCAAAGGTCACTAAAGGTCACCGCAAAGGTCACCAAAGGTCACCAAAGGTCACCAAAGGTCACCAAAGGTCACCCCAAAGGTCACCAAAAGTCATCCCAAAGGTCACCAAAGGTCACCAAAGGTCACCAAAGGTCACCCCAAAGGTCACCAAAGGTCACCAAAGGTCACCAAAGGTCTCCCCAAAGGTCACCAAAGGTCACCCCAAAGGTCACCAAAGGTCACCAAAGGTCACCAAAGGTCACCCCAAAGGTCACCAAAGGTCACCAAAGGTCACCCCAAAGGTCACCAAAGGTCACCCCAAAGGTCACCAAAGGTCACCCCAAAGGTCACCAAAGGTCACCCCAAAGGTCACCAAAGGTCACCAAAGGTCACCCCAAAGGTCACCCCAAAGGTCACCCCAAAGGTCACCAAAGGTCACCAAAGGTCACCAAAGGTCACCCCAAAAGTCACCAAAGGTCACCCCAAAGGTCACCAAAGGTCACCAAAGGTCACCCCAAAGGTCACTAAAGGTCACCCCAAAGGTCACCAAAGGTCACCAAAGGTCACCAAAGGTCACCAAAGGTCACCCCAAAGGTCACCAAAGGTCACCCCAAGGGTCACCAATGGTCACCAAAGGTCACCCCAAAGGTCACCAAAGGTCACCCCAAAGGTCACCAAAGGTCACCCCAAAGGTCACCCCAAAGGTCACCAAAGGTCACCAAAGGTCACCCCAAAGGTCACCAAAGGTCAACAAAGGTCACCCCAAAGGTCACCAAAGGTCACCCCAAAGGTCACCAAAGGTCACCAAAGGTCACCCCAAAGGTCACCAAAGGTCACCCCAAAGGTCACCAAAGGTCACCAAAGGTCACCAAAGGTCACCAAAGGTCACCCCAAAGGTCACCAAAGGTCACCAAAGGTCTCCCCAAAGGTCACCAAGGGTCACCCCAAAGGTCACCAAAGGTCACCAAAGGTCACCAAAGGTCACCAAAGGTCACCCCAAAGGTCACCAAAGGTCACCCCAAAGGTCACCAAGGGTCACCCCAAAGGTCACCAAAGGTCACCAAAGGTCACCAAAGGTCACCAAAGGTCTCCCCAAAGGTCACCAAAGGTCACCCCAAAGGTCACCAAAGGTCACCAAGGGTCACCCCAAAGGTCACCAAAGGTCACCAAAGGTCACCAAAGGTCACCAAAGGTCACCCCAAAGGTCACCAAAGGTCACCCCAAAGGTCACCAAAGGTCACCAAAGGTCACCCCAAAGGTCACCAAAGGTCACCCCAAAGGTCACCAAAGGTCACCCCAAAGGTCACCCCAAAGGTCACCCCAAAGGTCACCAAAGGTCACCCCAAAGGTCACCAAAGGTCACCAAAGGTCACCAAAGGTCACCCCAAAGGTCACCAAAGGTCACCAAAGGTCACCAAAGGTCACCAAAGGTCACCCCAAAGGTCACCAAAGGTCACCAAAGGTCACCAAAGATCACCCCAAAGGTCACCAAAGGTCACCCCAAAGGTCACCAAAGGTCACCAAAGGTCACCAAAGGTCACCAAAGATCACCCCAAAGGTCACCAAAGGTCACCCCAAAGGTCACCAAAGGTCACCAAAGGTCACCAAAGGTCACCCCAAAGGTCACCAAAGGTCACCCCAAAGGTCACCAAAGGTCACCAAAGGTCACCCCAAAGGTCACCAAAGGTCACCAAAGGTCACCCCAAGGGTCACCAAAGGTCACCCCAAAGGTCACCAAAGGTCACCAAAGGTCACAAAGGTCACCCCAAAGGTCACCAAAGGTCACCAAAGGTCACCAAAAGTCACCAAAAATCACCCCAAAGGTCACTAAAGGTCACCCCAAAGGTCACCAAAGGTCACCAAAAATCACCAAAGGTCACCAAAGGTCACTTCAAAGGTCACCAAAGTTTACCCCAAAGGTCACCAAAGGTCACCAAAGGTCACCCCAAAGGTCACCAAAGCTCACCCCAAAGGTCACCAAAGGTCACCAAAGGTCACCAAAGGTCACCCCAAATGTCACCAAAGGTCACCCCAAAGGTCACCAAAGGTCACCATAGGTCACCAAAGGTCACCCCAAAGGTCACCAAAGGTTACCCCAAAGGTCACCAAAGGTCACCAAAGGTCACCCCAAAGGTCACCAAAGGTCACCCCAAAGGTCACCAAAGGTCACCAAAGGTCACCAAAGGTCACCCCAAAGGTCACCAAAGGTCACCCCAAAGGTCACCAAAGGTCACCCCAAAGGTCACCCCAAAGGTCATCCCAAAGGACACCAAAGGTCACCAAAGGTCAATAAAGGTCACCCCAAAGGTCACCAAAGGTCACCCCAAAGGGCACCAAAGGTCACCAAAGGTCACCCCAAAGGTCACCAAAAGTCACCCCAAAGGTCACCAAAGGTCACCAAAGGTCACCAAAGGTCACCCCAAAGGTCACCAAAGGTCACCAAAGGTCACCCCAAAGGTCACTAAAGGTCACCCCAAAGGTCACCAAAGGTCACCAAAGGTCACCAAAGGTCACCAAAGGTCACCCCAAAGGTCACCAAAGGTCATCCCAAAGGTCACCAAAGGTTACCAAAGGTCACCCCAAAGGTCACCAAAGGTCACCTAAAAGGTCACCAAAGGTCACCAATGGTCACCAAAGGTCACCCCAAAGGTCACCAAAGGTCACCAAAGGTCACCAAAGGTCACCAAAGGTCACCCCAAAGGTCACCAAAGGTCACCCCAAAGGTCACCAAATTTCACCAAAGGTCACCAAAGGTCACCAAAGGTCACCAAAGGTCACCCCAAAGGTCACCCCAAAGGTCACCAAAGGTTACCAAAGGTCACCAAAGGTCACCAAAGGTCACCCCAAAGGTCACCAAAGGTCATCCCAAAGGTCACCAAAGGTTACCAAAGGTCACCCCAAAGGTCACCAAAGGTCACCCCAAAGGTCACCAAAGGTCACCCCAAAGGTCACCAAAGGTCACCAAAGGTCACCAAAGGTCACCCCAAAGGTCACCAAAAGTCACCAAAGGTAACCAAAGGTCACCAAAGGTCACCCCAAAGGTCACCAAAGGTCACCAAAGGTCACCAAAGGTCACCAAAGGTCACCCCAAAGGTCACTAAAGGTCACCCCAAAGTTCACCAAAGGTCACCAAAGGTCACCCCAAAGGTCACCAAAGGTCACCCCAAAGGTCACCAAAGGTCACCAAAGGTCACCCCAAAGGTCACCAAAGGTCACCCCAAAGGTCACCAAAGGTCACCCCAAAGGTCACCCCAAAGGTCACCAAAGGTCACCAAAGGTCACCCCAAAGGTCACTAAAGGTCACCCCAAAGTTCACCAAAGGTCACCAAAGGTCACCAAAGGTCACCAAAGGTCACCCCAAAGGTCACCAAAGGTCACCCCAAAGGTCACCAAAGGTCACCAAAGGTCACCCCAAAGGTCACCAAAGGTCACCCCAAAGGTCACCAAAGGTCACCAAAGGTCACCAAAGGTCACCCCAAAGGTCACCAAAGGTCACCCCAAAGGTCACCAAAGGTCACCCCAAAGGTCACCAAAGGTCACCAAAGGTCACCAAAGGTCACCAAAGGTCACCCCAAAGGTCACCAAAGGTCACCCCAAAGGTCACCAAAGGTCACCAAAGGTCACCCCAAAGGTCACCAAAGGTCACCCCAAAGGTCACCAAAGGTCACCAAAGGTCACCCCAAAGGTCACCAAAGGTCACCCCAAAGGTCACTAAAGGTCACCAAAGGTCACCCCAAAGGTCACCAAAGGTCACCAAAGGTCACCAAAGGTCACCAAAGATCACCCCAAAGGTCACCAAAGGTCACCAAAGGTCACCCCAAAGGTCACCAAAGGTCACCCCAAAGGTCACCAAAGGTCACCAAAGGTCACCCCAAAGGTCACCAAAGGTCACCCCAAAGGTCACCAAAGGTCACCAAAGGTCACCAAAGGTCACCCCAAAGGTCACCAAAAGTCACCAAAGGTCACCAAAGGTCACCAAAGGTCACCCCAAAGGTCACCAAAGGTAACCCCAAAGGTCACCAAAGGTCACCAAAGGTCACCAAAGGTCACCAAAGGTCACCCCAAAGGTCACCAAAGGTCACCCCAAAGGTCACCAAAGGTCACCAAAGGTCACCAAAGGTCACCCCAAAGGTCACCAAAGGTCACCAAAGGTCACCAAAGGTCACCAAAGGTCACCCCAAAGGTCACTAAAGGTCACCCCAAAGTTCACCAAAGGTCACCAAAGGTCACCAAAGGTCACCAAAGGTCACCAAAGGTCACCAAAGGTCACCCCAAAGGTCACCAAAGGTCACCCCAAAGGTCACCAAAGGTCACCAAAGGTCACCAAAGGTCACCCCAAAGGTCACCAAAGGTCACCCCAAAGGTCACCAAAGGTCACCAAAGGTCACCAAAGGTCACCCCAAAGGTCACCAAAGGTCACCCCAAAGGTCACCAAAGGTCACCCCAAAGGTCACCAAAGGTCACCAAAGGTCACCAAAGGTCACCAAAGGTCACCCCAAAGGTCACCAAAGGTCACCCCAAAGGTCACCAAAGGTCACCAAAGTTCACCCCAAAGGTCACCAAAGGTCACCCCAAAGGTCACCAAAGGTCACCAAAGGTCACCCCAAAGGTCACCAAAGGTCACCCCAAAGGTCACCAAAGGTCACCAAAGGTCACCCCAAAGGTCACCAAAGGTCACCAAAGGTCACCAAAGGTCACCAAAGGTCAGCCCAAAGGTCACCAAAGGTCACCAAAGGTCACCCCAAAGGTCACCAAAGGTCACCCCAAAGGTCACCAAAGGTCAACAAAGGCACCAAAGGTCACCAAAGGTCACCCCAAAAGTTACCAAAGGTCACCCCAAAGGTCACCAAAGGTCACCAAAGGTTACCAAAGGTCACCCCAAAGGTCACCAAAGGTCACCAAAGGTCACCCCAAAGGTCACCAAAGGTCACCCTAAAGGTCACCAAAGGTCACCAAAGGTCACCAAAGGTCACCAAAAAGGTCACCAAAGGTCACCAAAGGTCACCAAAGGTCACCAAAGGTCACCAAAGGTCACCCCAAAGGTCACTAAAGGTCACCCCAAAGGTCACCAAAGGTCACCAAACGTCACCAAAGGTCACCAAAGGTCACCCCAAAGGTCACCAAAGGTCACCCCAAAGGTCACCAAATGTCACCAAAGGTCACCCCAAAGGTCTCCAAAGGTCACCCCAAAGGTCACCAAAGGTCACCCCAAAGGTCACCCCAAAGGTCACCCCAAAGGTCACCAAAGGTCACCAAAGGTCACCAAAGGTCACCCCAAAGGTCACCAAAGGTCACCCCAAAGGTCACCAAAGGTCACCAAAGGTCACCAAAAGTCACCCCAAAGGTCACCAAAGGTCACCCCAAAGGTCACCAAAGGTCACCAAAGGTCACCAAAGGTCACCCCAAAGGTCACCAAAGGTCACCAAAGGTTACCAAAGGTCACCAAAGGTCACCCCAAAGGTCACCAAAGGTCACCAAAGGTCACCCCAAAGGTCACCAAAGGTCAACAAAGGTCACCAAAGGTCACCCCAAAGGTCACTAAAGGTCACCGCAAAGGTCACCAAAGGTCACCAAAGGTCACCAAAGGTCACCAAAGGTCACCCCAAAGGTCACCAAAAGTCATCCCAAAGGTCACCAAAGGTCACCAAAGGTCACCAAAGGTCACCCCAAAGGTCACCAAAGGTCACCAAAGGTCACCAAAGGTCTCCCCAAAGGTCAACAAAGGTCACCCCAAAGGTCACCAAAGGTCACCAAAGGTCACCAAAGGTCACCCCAAAGGTCACCAAAGGTCACCAAAGGTCACCCCAAAGGTCACCAAAGGTCACCCCAAAGGTCACCAAAGGTCACCCCAATGGTCACCAAAGGTCACCCCAAAGGTCACCAAAGGTCACCAAAGGTCACCCCAAAGGTCACCCCAAAGGTCACCCCAAAGGTCACCAAAGGTCACCAAAGGTCACCAAAGGTCACCCCAAAAGTCACCAAAGGTCACCCCAAAGGTCACCAAAGGTCACCAAAGGTCACCCCAAAGGTCACTAAAGGTCACCCCAAAGGTCACCAAAGGTCACCAAAGGTCACCAAAGGTCACCAAAGGTCACCCCAAAGGTCACCAAAGGTCACCCCAAGGGTCACCAAAGGTCACCAAAGGTCACCCCAAAGGTCACCAAAGGTCACCCCAAAGGTCACCAAAGGTCACCCCAAAGGTCACCCCAAAGGTCACCAAAGGTCACCAAAGGTCACCCCAAAGGTCACCAAAGGTCAACAAAGGTCACCCCAAAGGTCACCAAAGGTCACCCCAAAGGTCACCAAAGGTCACCAAAGGTCACCCCAAAGGTCACCAAAGGTCACCCCAAAGGTCACCAAAGGTCACCAAAGGTCACCAAAGGTCACCAAAGGTCACCCCAAAGGTCACCAAAGGTCACCAAAGGTCTCCCCAAAGGTCACCAAGGGTCACCCCAAAGGTCACCAAAGGTCACCAAAGGTCACCAAAGGTCACCAAAGGTCACCCCAAAGGTCACCAAAGGTCACCCCAAAGGTCACCAAGGGTCACCCCAAAGGTCACCAAAGGTCACCAAAGGTCACCAAAGGTCACCAAAGGTCTCCCCAAAGGTCACCAAAGGTCACCCCAAAGGTCACCAAAGGTCACCAAAGGTCACCAAAGATCACCCCAAAGGTCACCAAAGGTCACCCCAAAGGTCACCAAAGGTCACCAAAGGTCACCAAAGGTCACCAAAGATCACCCCAAAGGTCACCAAAGGTCACCCCAAAGGTCACCAAAGGTCACCAAAGGTCACCCCAAAGGTCACCAAAGGTCACCCCAAAGGTCACCAAAGGTCACCAAAGGTCACCCCAAAGGTCACCAAAGGTCACCAAAGGTCACCCCAAAGGTCACCAAAGGTCACCCCAAAGGTCACCAAAGGTCACCAAAGGTCACAAAGGTCACCCCAAAGGTCACCAAAGGTCACCAAAGGTCACCAAAGGTCACCCCAAAGGTCACCAAAGGTCACCAAAGGTTACCAAAGGTCACCAAAGGTCACCCCAAAGGTCACCAAAGGTCACCAAAGGTCACCCCAAAGGTCACCAAAGGTCAACAAAGGTCACCAAAGGTCACCCCAAAGGTCACTAAAGGTCACCGCAAAGGTCACCAAAGGTCACCAAAGGTCACCAAAGGTCACCAAAGGTCACCCCAAAGGTCACCAAAAGTCATCCCAAAGGTCACCAAAGGTCACCAAAGGTCACCAAATGTCACCCCAAAGGTCACCAAAGGTCACCAAAGGTCACCAAAGGTCTCCCCAAAGGTCACCAAAGGTCACCCCAAAGGTCACCAAAGGTCACCAAAGGTCACCCCAAAGGTCACCAAAGGTCACCAAAGGTCACCCCAAAGGTCACCAAAGGTCACCCCAAAGGTCACCAAAGGTCACCCCAAAGGTCACCAAAGGTCACCCCAAAGGTCACCAAAGGTCACCAAAGGTCACCCCAAAGGTCACCCTAAAGGTCACCCCAAAGGTCACCAAAGGTCACCAAAGGTCACCAAAGGTCACCCCAAAAGTCACCAAAGGTCACCCCAAAGGTCACCAAAGGTCACCAAAGGTCACCCCAAAGGTCACTAAAGGTCACCCCAAAGGTCACCAAAGGTCACCAAAGGTCACCAAAGGTCACCAAAGGTCACCCCAAAGGTCACCAAAGGTCACCCCAAGGGTCACCAAAGGTCACCAAAGGTCACCCCAAGGTCACCAAAGGTCACCCCAAAGGTCACCAAAGGTCACCCCAAAGGTCACCCCAAAGGTCACCAAAGGTCACCAAAGGTCACCCCAAAGGTCACCAAAGGTCAACAAAGGTCACCCCAAAGGTCACCAAAGGTCACCCCAAAAGTCACCAAAGGTCACCCCAAAGGTCACCAAAGGTCACCAAAGGTCACCCCAAAGGTCACTAAAGGTCACCCCAAAGGTCACCAAAGGTCACCAAAGGTCACCAAAGGTCACCAAAGGTCACCCCAAAGGTCACCAAAGGTCACCCCAAGGGTCACCAAAGGTCACCAAAGGTCACCCCAAAGGTCACCAAAGGTCACCCCAAAGGTCACCAAAGGTCACCCCAAAGGTCACCCCAAAGGTCACCAAAGGTCACCAAAGGTCACCCCAAAGGTCACCAAAGGTCAACAAAGGTCACCCCAAAGGTCACCAAAGGTCACCCCAAAGGTCACCAAAGGTCACCAAAGGTCACCCCAAAGGTCACCAAAGGTCACCCCAAAGGTCACCAAAGGTCACCAAAGGTCACCAAAGGTCACCAAAGGTCACCCCAAAGGTCACCAAAGGTCACCAAAGGTCTCCCCAAAGGTCACCAAGGGTCACCCCAAAGGTCACCAAAGGTCACCAAAGGTAACCAAAGGTCACCAAAGGTCACCCCAAAGGTCACCAAAGGTCACCCCAAAGGTCACCAAAGGTCACCAAAGGTCACCAAAGGTCACCAAAGGTCACCCCAAAGGTCACCAAAGGTCACCAAAGGTCTCCCCAAAGGTCACCAAGGGTCACCCCAAAGGTCACCAAAGGTCACCAAAGGTCACCAAAGGTCACCAAAGGTCACCCCAAAGGTCACCAAAGGTCACCCCAAAGGTCACCAAGGGTCACCCCAAAGGTCACCAAAGGTCACCAAAGGTCACCAAAGGTCACCAAAGGTCTCCCCAAAGGTCACCAAAGGTCACCCCAAAGGTCACCAAAGGTCACCAAGGGTCACCCCAAAGGTCACCAAAGGTCACCAAAGGTCACCAAAGGTCACCAAAGGTCACCCCAAAGGTCACCAAAGGTCACCCCAAAGGTCACCAAAGGTCACCAAAGGTCACCCCAAAGGTCACCAAAGGTCACCCCAAAGGTCACCAAAGGTCACCCCAAAGGTCACCCCAAAGGTCACCCCAAAGGTCACCAAAGGTCACCCCAAAGGTCACCAAAGGTCACCAAAGGTCACCAAAGGTCACCCCAAAGGTCACCAAAGGTCACCAAAGGTCACCAAAGGTCACCAAAGGTCACCCCAAAGGTCACCAAAGGTCACCAAAGGTCACCAAAGATCACCCCAAAGGTCACCAAAGGTCACCCCAAAGGTCACCAAAGGTCACCAAAGGTCACCAAAGGTCACCAAAGATCACCCCAAAGGTCACCAAAGGTCACCCCAAAGGTCACCAAAGGTCACCAAAGGTCACCAAAGGTCACCCCAAAGGTCACCAAAGGTCACCCCAAAGGTCACCAAAGGTCACCAAAAATCACCCCAAAGGTCACCAAAGGTCACCAAAGGTCACCCCAAAGGTCACCAAAGGTCACCCCAAAGGTCACCAAAGGTCACCAAAGGTCACAAAGGTCACCCCAAAGGTCACCAAAGGTCACCAAAGGTCACCAAAGGTCACCAAAAATCACCCCAAAGGTCACTAAAGGTCACCCCAAAGGTCACCAAAGGTCACCAAAAATCACCAAAGGTCACCAAAGGTCACTTCAAAGGTCACCAAAGTTTACCCCAAAGGTCACCAAAGGTCACCAAAGGTCACCCCAAAGGTCACCAAAGCTCACCCCAAAGGTCACCAAAGGTCACCAAAGGTCACCAAAGGTCACCCCAAATGTCACCAAAGGTCACCCCAAAGGTCACCAAAGGTCACCATAGGTCACCAAAGGTCACCCCAAAGGTCACCAAAGGTTACCCCAAAGGTCACCAAAGGTCACCAAAGGTCACCCCAAAGGTCACCAAAGGTCACCCCAAAGGTCACCAAAGGTCACCAAAGGTCACCAAAGGTCACCCCAAAGGTCACCAAAGGTCACCCCAAAGGTCACCAAAGGTCACCCCAAAGGTCACCCCAAAGGTCATCCCAAAGGACACCAAAGGTCACCAAAGGTCAATAAAGGTCACCCCAAAGGTCACCAAAGGTCACCCCAAAGGGCACCAAAGGTCACCAAAGGTCACCCCAAAGGTCACCAAAAGTCACCCCAAAGGTCACCAAAGGTCACCAAAGGTCACCAAAGGTCACCCCAAAGGTCACCAAAGGTCACCAAAGGTCACCCCAAAGGTCACTAAAGGTCACCCCAAAGGTCACCAAAGGTCACCAAAGGTCACCAAAGGTCACCAAAGGTCACCCCAAAGGTCACCAAAGGTCATCCCAAAGGTCACCAAAGGTTACCAAAGGTCACCCCAAAGGTCACCAAAGGTCACCTAAAAGGTCACCAAAGGTCACCAATGGTCACCAAAGGTCACCCCAAAGGTCACCAAAGGTCACCAAAGGTCACCAAAGGTCACCAAAGGTCACCCCAAAGGTCACCAAAGGTCACCCCAAAGGTCACCAAATTTCACCAAAGGTCACCAAAGGTCACCAAAGGTCACCAAAGGTCACCCCAAAGGTCACCCCAAAGGTCACCAAAGGTTACCAAAGGTCACCAAAGGTCACCAAAGGTCACCCCAAAGGTCACCAAAGGTCATCCCAAAGGTCACCAAAGGTTACCAAAGGTCACCCCAAAGGTCACCAAAGTTCACCCCAAAGGTCACCAAAGGTCACCCCAAAGGTCACCAAAGGTCACCAAAGGTCACCAAAGGTCACCCCAAAGGTCACCAAAAGTCACCAAAGGTAACCAAAGGTCACCAAAGGTCACCCCAAAGGTCACCAAAGGTCACCAAAGGTCACCAAAGGTCACCAAAGGTCACCCCAAAGGTCACTAAAGGTCACCCCAAAGTTCACCAAAGGTCACCAAAGGTCACCCCAAAGGTCACCAAAGGTCACCCCAAAGGTCACCAAAGGTCACCAAAGGTCACCCCAAAGGTCACCAAAGGTCACCCCAAAGGTCACCAAAGGTCACCCCAAAGGTCACCCCAAAGGTCACCAAAGGTCACCAAAGGTCACCCCAAAGGTCACTAAAGGTCACCCCAAAGTTCACCAAAGGTCACCAAAGGTCACCAAAGGTCACCAAAGGTCACCCCAAAGGTCACCAAAGGTCACCCCAAAGGTCACCAAAGGTCACCAAAGGTCACCCCAAAGGTCACCAAAGGTCACCCCAAAGGTCACCAAAGGTCACCAAAGGTCACCAAAGGTCACCCCAAAGGTCACCAAAGGTCACCCCAAAGGTCACCAAAGGTCACCCCAAAGGTCACCAAAGGTCACCAAAGGTCACCAAAGGTCACCAAAGGTCACCCCAAAGGTCACCAAAGGTCACCCCAAAGGTCACCAAAGGTCACCAAAGGTCACCCCAAAGGTCACCAAAGGTCACCCCAAAGGTCACCAAAGGTCACCAAAGGTCACCCCAAAGGTCACCAAAGGTCACCCCAAAGGTCACTAAAGGTCACCAAAGGTCACCCCAAAGGTCACCAAAGGTCACCAAAGGTCACCAAAGGTCACCAAAGATCACCCCAAAGGTCACCAAAGGTCACCAAAGGTCACCCCAAAGGTCACCAAAGGTCACCCCAAAGGTCACCAAAGGTCACCAAAGGTCACCCCAAAGGTCACCAAAGGTCACCCCAAAGGTCACCAAAGGTCACCAAAGGTCACCAAAGGTCACCCCAAAGGTCACCAAAAGTCACCAAAGGTCACCAAAGGTCACCAAAGGTCACCCCAAAGGTCACCAAAGGTAACCCCAAAGGTCACCAAAGGTCACCAAAGGTCACCAAAGGTCACCAAAGGTCACCCCAAAGGTCACCAAAGGTCACCCCAAAGGTCACCAAAGGTCACCAAAGGTCACCAAAGGTCACCCCAAAGGTCACCAAAGGTCACCAAAGGTCACCAAAGGTCACCAAAGGTCACCCCAAAGGTCACTAAAGGTCACCCCAAAGTTCACCAAAGGTCACCAAAGGTCACCAAAGGTCACCAAAGGTCACCAAAGGTCACCAAAGGTCACCCCAAAGGTCACCAAAGGTCACCCCAAAGGTCACCAAAGGTCACCAAAGGTCACCAAAGGTCACCCCAAAGGTCACCAAAGGTCACCCCAAAGGTCACCAAAGGTCACCAAAGGTCACCAAAGGTCACCCCAAAGGTCACCAAAGGTCACCCCAAAGGTCACCAAAGGTCACCCCAAAGGTCACCAAAGGTCACCAAAGGTCACCAAAGGTCACCAAAGGTCACCCCAAAGGTCACCAAAGGTCACCCCAAAGGTCACCAAAGGTCACCAAAGTTCACCCCAAAGGTCACCAAAGGTCACCCCAAAGGTCACCAAAGGTCACCAAAGGTCACCCCAAAGGTCACCAAAGGTCACCCCAAAGGTCACCAAAGGTCACCAAAGGTCACCCCAAAGGTCACCAAAGGTCACCAAAGGTCACCAAAGGTCACCAAAGG